>CM032455.1:165698923-165825155 GCA_019049505.1 Pachyrhynchus sulphureomaculatus | reverse complement strand
TTAAAATGCCATTCTAAAAATATGTCACACTTTATATTTTGCTTAAATCTACTTCAAAATATAAATGTTTTCAGATTTTACGCGAGTTTTAAATGCACATTTTGTGTAGAAGGCTTTGAACGGAACGGCTATATGGTTTAATTCAATTGTTTACTCGTAGTTGTCAAATTTTACTTCAGGTTCAGTTACTGAATTGTCACATAAATCGCAATAAAGTTTGAAAATTACGAAAAATGGAATATGATAGTGTGTTTCATACAATCCGGAGAAAATTCGGAAGCGGCAGTAATTTGTACCACGAAGAGTATCCAGAGAGGCGTCAACACTTCAAGGATATATTGGCTCGATTGCGACATAACCTAGTTAATAGTGGCCAGTTTGAAAAGAAACGACCCAAAAAGTATGCATCAAACAGGAATAAGGAGTTAGAAGAAATAGTAGTTTTAGGAACTATCGGAAGTAATCCCAACACTTCAACCCGACAGCTAAAAGAATCCACAAGAACTAACATAAGTCGTACTTTGAAGAAGTACAAATTCAGGCCATATAGGACAAGAAAAGTTCATCACCTTAGATATAGATTTTCCAGGGCGTATGGATTTTTGCCAATGGTTTCTGGAGAATTATAACCATGTTCTGAAGTTTTCATTAAATTGCATTTGGACAGACGAAGCTTATGTAAGCAATGCAGGTATTTTTAACCGTTACAATTCTTGTACACACAAAAAAGATTAAAAACAGGAAAGCACCCGGGCTAGATAACATGCCAAATGAGCTACTGAAATATGGTAGGCAACAGTTAAAGGCAGAACTTACAAAACTATTCAATAAAATATTATCAACCAAAGAAGTCCCTAATGAATGGAGGAAAAGCATAACCATTCCTATATTCAATGAAGGAGACAAGAAATTACCAGAAAACTATAGAGGTATAACTCTGTTCAGCTCAACCATGAAGCGCTTTACAAAGATCAAAGAAGCAATAATAAGTGAACTTGTAAACAAATCGGAAGAACAACAAGGCTTTAGAAAAAACAGGTCAACCGTAGATGCCATTTTCATAGCCAGACAAGTAGTAGAGAAGGCCATAGAATACGGAATACCCGCATTTATGTGCCTTATAAACCTCACTAAAGCATTTGACAGAGTAAGACTAAAACACGTAGTTGATATCCTAAAAAGAAAACATGTGCCAAAAAACATAATAGACATCATAAAACAACTAAACCACAATACAGGCACTCACATCTTAGTTAATCAAAGACTGACAGAGGAAATACAAACGCCAACCGGAATCCGACAGGGGGACTCTTTAAGCCCGCGACCGTTCAACTTAATAATGGACGAGATAATAACCCATATCAGAGAGGAGGAAGGATATTCACATACAACGGGTAAAATCAACATTGTCTGTTATGCAGACGACGCTGAGATCGTGCCAGAGAACGAAGACGACTTACAGCGGCTTCTGCACTCATTCTACATAAAAGCTAAACCCCTCAACATGCAGGTATCCAACACAAAAACCAAAACCCTCGTTATATCTAAAGAGCCAATAAGATGCAAACTTGCTCTGGAAAACAAAACAATAGAACAAGTCATGTCATTTAACTACCTAGGCATACAAATCACCTCATGCCAAAATAGAACAAATGAAGTGAAGGACCAAACAAACAAAGCCAGCCGAATATCAGGCGCACTTCGGGAAATCATCTGGAATAATGCCTTTATGAATAAAAAGGCAAAAGTAAGGATATACAAAACATGTGTCAGACCCACATTAACATACGCTATGGAAACAAGAGCAGACAACAAAAGAACAAAAAGCATTCTTCGAACAATAGAGTTAAAAATACTTAGAAACATTTCAGGATACACACTAAGACATAGGAAAAGAAAACACAGATATAAGACATGAATGCGAAGTGGAAGACATAATCAGATGGGGACGTAAATGTAGAAGAGCTTGGAGAGATCCCGTGGAGAGAGAATGACTGAGGAGAGACTAGCGAGAATCGCGCGAGATGGTAAACCACGGACACGACGACCCCTGGGAAGCCCTACAAAGAGATGGCTCGTATCATGGACATCAACATCTCAAGAAAACTGATGACTTGGAAACTACAAGCCTGAGGCATACAGTATGTGGAAGAAGAAAAAGAAAACAATTCTTATATGTAGGCACAAGAAAATCCTTATTTAGTTATGCAGCAAAGAAATCAAGGCAGATTTGGATTTCATGTGTGGGCAGGAATTTTTACAGGCAGGGTTATAGGTCCATTTATTCACGAAGGAACACTCACCTCTCAGAGATATTTAGAAATTTTAAGGCAGCAAATAGAACCTCTTGTTGATGAACTACCGTTAATGGACCTTAGAAATATATTTTTTCAACACGACGGGGCACCTCCTCATAACGCTGCAATTATCACTAATTTTTTATAGGCCAATTTAGACAATAACTGGATAGCCAACCAAGGTCCGAACCGTTGGCCGGCAAGGTCACCGGATTTAACACCCATGGACTTTTACCTCTGGGGGAAGATTGAAAGACCTAATTTTTAAATTGCCCACAAACACCAGGCAAGAGTTAGAAGTCGCAGTAATACAAAGTTTTGCAGCTCTCACTCCTCTTGAACTAATCAATCAATTAATGTAATGTTCATGGAACATATTTCCAGAATTAAATGACAAAAGGAAAAAAAAAAACGACAAAAACGGCCAATTTCTCTCGACCAGAAGCCCCTTAAATTTTTTTCGTTTTTAGTGTTCCGTACGGAACAATTATAAGATCACTTCGGTGTCTGTCTGTCTCTCCGTCTGTCCGCCTGTCCGTCTGTCCGTCTGTCACACCCGATTTTCTCCGAAACTATTTGTCATAGAAAGTTGAAATTTTGGTAATAACATAGGAATTGATGGCCCTATCAGAGCCATCTAGTTTTGAAAGTTAAACTTTGACTTAAGGGGTTAGTTTTTTGGGGGGTGAAATCGGAAGTGAAAAAAAAATTTTTTACTAGGTAATCGAGTGTGGTATCAAATTAAAGCTTGTGAAAACACGAGTAATATATATATAATATATATATATATATATATATAATATATATATATATGTATATATATATATATATATATATATATATATATATATATATAATGTAATACTTGCGCGCACTTTTCTTTGTATTATTATTTTTAAAAAATCGCGAAAAATCGCTGTCCACTCCACCTTATCTCGAAAAGTACTTATCAAAAAATTTTGAAAAAATTCTAGAATATTCTCCACGGGGTGTAGATTGAACAAAAATTATCACGAGTGCATTACCTATAATAATTTATCTGGTATATAAAAAAAAACAGAAAGTTCAAGGTCATCAATTTTCAGTAAAGATTGGAAATAAACTTTATCGGAAACTCATTTGGGGTGTGTTTTGTAAAGTCACTGATCATTTTTATACTTCCGTTACAACATTTTTTATTTTAAAAGCAATCAACGTACGGAACACTAATTGCGCAAGTTCAACTTGCCCTTGACCGATTTTTTTTATCTACAATCAAAATGTCAGAATTTTTAGTTTATCTTACCTAAATTTATGTTAAAATTGCAAAAATACGCTAAATAACGAGAAAATTCTCTCATTTTTGAGGGTATTACCCCAATTTTTCAGCCGTCGCAATATTTTTTCGTTAATGTACTCGTCAAGACGAGTTTTTTAAAAAAAGTAGCAGTACCCGACGATCTCACTTCAAAGTCGTATTCTGACTGGACTAAAACGTTTTTCGTCCTCCTTAGTTGTTACATTTGTTTCTGCAGGTGTTGACAACACAATTCTAATTTTTTTTGTTTCTTCATACTGCCTATAAATTTACATTATTATTATTATTAATTAATAATATCTTCAAGATATTTCTGAGAAAATTTTAATGCTTTTTCTAGATTTGCTGAATTGCTTGAAGATAACATAAGGCTTGTTCAGGATGTTAACAAAAACAACCTCGCCGATACTTCGACAATAAATACGAATAACAAAATAGAGAAAACCAGCATAAAATCTGACAAAACTATTCTAAAACATGGCTTTCCTAAAATTTTATGTCTTAAAAAGAATTCCACATTGAATTTCGACGAGAAAACTGAAAGAAATACTTTAAATGTAAACTCTTTGGAAAACTCGAGGGAAAATTTAAATAACGGCAGGATCGGAGAATGTACTAAGAGTGAAAAAAGTGCCTCTAAAAGTTCCTTAGGTAAGATTTATTAGATAATTTATGATCATATTATTCTAAGATGTGTAATACAACAAACCAAACGATTCATATTTAGTTTAAGTTGGTACTGCTTGTTTATTAGCCACTAACACGTTACAATGACTAATACGTGCATGGCATGTGACAGGAAATAATTTATTGTTTTACAGTTAAATACGAGGTATTGATAGGTTCCTAGCCTAGCATAGAAAGAACAAGCAAATTTAAAAAACAAATCGTTGATTCATAGTAATATCTTTTCAACTAGACCTAGTGCAACAATGGATTATTTAAAAATTTATATTTTTTAAATATTTTGTTAAATAGGATTACCACTCGATTAATAAATGGACTTTCATTTGAAATATTTTGAGGATTTTTCACTTTATCTCGTCTGGATCAACTGCTTTTCCATCCTTCTATAGTTGTATAGCATGAATAACTTCTCTTCTTGTTTTTTGTGGCCCTATCTCATTATCCCTGTTTAGCTGTAAGTTTTCTGATCTCGAAATAGCCTGTCCCAAAATATAAGATCCTGATTTTTGCCGTTTTAAGTGGGCAATATAAAAATTCTGACCTTTTGTTTATGATAGGTTGTAAAGACGGACTTAAGAATTCTATTTAATAATGCAAAAAAATAAAATTTTAAGTGTTTTTGGAGATGTTTATTTATAGATGCATGTAAAAACAAATATACAGTTTGAATGAATGGGGTTTACAAGAGGGGACATATTGTATAAATAAAAATATATTTCAACTTAAGCCTAATTTGGTTTCACTATCACTGTCATCAGCTGAGGTAATTATCAGTGGTTTTATATTATTTACATAAATATAGGAACCTTCGACTTTAACAACGTGCTGAATGGAATTCTTCCAGCTTTCACAAGGTATATCATTTATAACTTTTTTTTACTAATTCAACCACTGACACGTTTAAAGTAAGAGAAGCATTTTGTGCCGTTATTTTTGATTTAACTTGATGCCAAATATGTTCAATTGGATTAAACACACAATAATACGGAGGAAGTCGCAAAACAGTGTGTCCCATTTTCTCAGCCATACTATCACAAACATATTTCTTTTTCAATTTATGGTCATTGAAAACTTCCAAAAGATCACTTTTTTTTATAACTAAAGTCAAAATAAATGTCATTTGGTAACATATATTCCTGTATTTCCGATTTGGTGTTATTGTCCATAACTCTGTTCGGGAACATTTGGCAAAAGAGAATTTTGAAACCAATTTTCAAAAAGTTTTGCGGTCGTGTCTTCGTGATACCCCAAACTAGAATCTTTTATGTTTTTTGCCGATAATAGTGGACATTTTGAAACCCAGCCCTTTTCAGATCCAGTATGCAAAGTGGTTATTGGTTTACCTTTATTTAAAGGTGCGTTAGTCTGAAATTTTGTACTGCTATAACCCACCCTTTTTGCACAGTGTCATGGGTATCGAACCATGTTTCGTCAAAGTAAATTATTGGCCAATTCTCTGATCGATACTTTTTAATAAGTATGTAGCAAAATTCGTAATCTTTGTGACTCCATCACTACTTGCCTTTTGTTGATTTTTCGGAACGTGAATCCCATTCTTAAGAGAATTTTGTGAAGGGTTGATCGACTACAATGTATATTGGTCCTGCCCTGCGCCAGTCTTAATTTTATTTTGTCTAGTGTCTAGAGCACCAACTGCTCTTCATACATAGAATATATTTTTCTCCTGATGACGTCTTTTTCACAATCGTCTACATGATACATTTGAAAATCTTTCCGTTTTTTCCTCTTCCTGAGTGATGGTTTTCCTACAATACCCTTAATCGTAGAAATTGAGGTTTTTGTTAGTTCACTGGTTTCTTGCAAAGCACTTTGTTTATTCAAATTTCTTTTTACCAAACTGTCGTAAACATTTTTCACTATTTGTTTAGCGTCAAGTGATAAATGTTTTCTCTTGCGATAGCAACTATTGTAATTTTCCCACGGACGCCACATAATTAAAATAGAACCGTTACGTTGTAAGTTCTAAATAAAACTAAAAATAATAAAAAGTATCTTTTGAATCTTAATGGGGACCTGTGGTCATTATCAAATACTTAAAGGGTTCCAAACCGGGTTGTCAGGTAGTAACTATATAGCTAAAAATAGATCCAATATTGCAGGTGCAAGTGAGGGCGATATACAAAGCAGGTAAAATAAAAATACGTTTATTGTAATACCTGGCAACTATGCACAAAACTCTAATAGGGCGTTTATTGCCCCATTGAAAAAGCAAAAAGGCAGGATCTTATATCTTGGGATTTACTTTGCGCACTTGAGCGACTTAAAACCAACGAGTATTTGTTTCAAATTTCATTACGATTGTTTACCTCGATCCGATTTACATAATCCGAATTTTAACTCAAAAAACGCGTTTTAAAAACTTAAATTGTTTATAAACAAAAGAGTACAAGTTGCCCCATTGAAAAAGCAAAAAGGCAGGATTTTATATCTTGGGATTTACTTTACTACATATAGTAATACTCGTAATAAATGACAGTTAAGGGCCATTAAAGATTTCCCAATGAATAACTTTCTTTTGGATAAAATTTTCAAAATTACATATTTTAAGCATTACAGACTTAATTCCTTTATTTTTCTAATTTCTAATATTTTTACAAAAAACTTTCATGAAAACTTATTTTTATATATCAATCGGCTAACACAACCAATTACATATCTTATGACTAAAGACACCCAAATATGCACAGCGCATATATTGCATATTTTGCATATTATATGCATTTTTCTAAATATTTGCATAAATGCTTTAAAAATAGCATATATGTGCATATTTCAAGGAATTTATAATAACGTAGGTCTTTGGCAGGCGTTTTCATTCATTTTTTGGAATAAGGGTCAATGTTTAGGCCGCCGCCGCTGCGCCGGTGGTTTTCCCCAAATAAATTTTATTATTTTATGGTCAGTAAAAACCAGTCAGTAAACCCATTTTTCAAAAATTTTGGAATGGTATGGAAAAAAATAGTGGGTTTCAATTTGAACTAACCTGAACTAAACTAACTGGACTAACCTGAACTAACCTGAAATTAACCTGAACTAACCTGAACTAACCTGAACTAACCTGGACTAACCTGAACTAACCTGAACTAACCTGAACTAACCTGAACTAACCTGAACTAACCTGAACTGACCTGAACTAACCTGGACTAACCTGAAATAACCTGAACTAACCTGAACTAACCTGAACTAACCTGGACTAACCTGAACTAACCTGGACTAACCTGAACTAACCTGAACTAACCTGAACTAACTGAACTAACCTGAACTAACCTAAACTCTATCACTACTAGTTAACCCGAACTAACCCGAACTAACTCGAATTAACTCGAACTAACCCGAACTAACTCGAACTAACCTGAACTAACCTAAACTAACCTGAACCAACCTCCTGAACTAACCTCCTGAACTAACCTGAACTAAAACACATCAGCGTCTTCTGTTTTATATGATGCAATGTCTCTTCATATGGTGTAACACGATGTCACTTTCAGTGGCGTACTTGGGAATATGTAAAGAAAAGAAATAAGTCGAAAGAAATTGCATAAATCCAAAAAAAAAATTTTGAAAATTAGAAAAATTTGGTAAAAATCAGAAAGGCAGGATCTTATATCTGGGCACCAGATTTACCAAATTTTTCTAATTTTCAAAATTTTTTTTTTGGATTTATGCAATTTCTTTCGACTTATCGTCAAAAATTGAAAAATCAAAAAATTTTTAACGCTTTTTTTTCAAATTGGTTCGATTTTTTTCAATTCTAACGCTTAAGTTCTTTCAATTTTAATTTTTTCAGTTTTTTAAAAAAATTTTTTATTTTTCAAATTTTTGTTAATATTCATTTTTTCAAAGTTTTATAACGAATTGATTTTGTTCGATTTTTAATTTCTTTATGATTTTCAGTTTTCCTTTCGAATTTTTCAATTTTTTAACTTTTAAATTACGTTTCAAATTACACAACTGATTTTTTCATTTTTAACAATTTTTTAATATTTTTTGCGATTTTTTGTGTTTTTACGATTTTTTTAATTTTTTTCGATGTTTGACGATTTTTAAGTTTTTTTTAACGATTTTATTTGGATTTTTTAAAATTTGTCTCGGGTTTCAATTTTTTTTTTCTTTTACTATTTTTTCGATTTCTCAATTTTGCAATCTTACTATTTTTTCAAATGTTTTTTTTTTTTTTTTTTAATTTTTTTGATTTTTCAAATTTTTATTAATATTCATTTGTTTAAAATTTTACAACGAATCGTCAATTTTACCAAACTTTTGAAGTTTTTTTTGAATTCTTATTGATTCTTTCCACTTTTGAAAATTTTTCAATTTGTAACAATTTTTTTCGATTTTTTAAATATTTTTGATTTTGTTCAGTTTTTGTTAATTTTCTTCCCGATTTTCAGTTTTCCTTTCGAATTTGTCAATTTTTAACTTTCAAATTACGTTTCAAATTACACAACTGATTTTTCCATTTTTAACAATTTTTTAATATTTTTTACGATTTTTCTCGGTTTTCAATTTAGATTTTTTTTTTTTTTCTTTTACTACTATTTTTTTCGATTTTTCAATTTTGCAATCTTACTATTTTTTTAATTTTTATTTTTTTTCTTTTGTTTTTTTAAAATTTTTTTGATTCTTCAAATTTTTATTAATATTCATTTTTTTAAAGTTTTATGACGGATCGCTGTTTTAAAGGGGCTAATGTTTTTTTTTTTTTTAAAGGGGGATTTTACTGAGGATTTTACTGATTCCATTGATTTAGATCCTATGCTATTAAATAATTTTAAAAACGCCCCTATTACATCAGTCGATGTGGAAAGGAATTTCTCAATTTATAAATTTTTATACAATTAAAGACAAAACTTTTTAGTGGAGAATTTTGAGAGTTTATTGTTTCTATAACTAACGGCGGCCCTGTCTTTTGCAATATTCGCATATTTCCGCTTACTTAGTTGCATCGCCCGGTATGTATCAAATTTAAAATGTATGTTTTATTATGCTGTTTACTACGTATATAAATTTTTATAATATGTACCTACATTATTATTATTATTATTATATGTTCATCTTTAAGTAAAGTAATAAAATACATTATTATTTATATTTATTTTTTACTTTGTATAATATTTATTATATTTAGATTTAGTTCATTCGCCCTGTATGTTGAAAATTTAAAATGGGTTTTTTATTGCTACATTTGTATAGTACTCGTATCATGTAATGTGAAACAATAAATTTACATTTTTCAAGTCTATTTCGATTTTGTTCACTTCTTCAAGCTACTCTAAACTGACACTATCTAATTCCAAGACACACATATTCAGCCAATTAATTCATCATTATGATATTTTAGGTTTCTTGCCTACTAATACCAAACTATATTGATGAATTTTATGATATTTTAGATAATAAAAATGATCATACAATAACCAGTGAAAATCGTAAAGAAACCGACTATTCCAATAATTATTACTCCGAAAAACCTAAAAATCGGAACAGTTTCCATCAAAATGTTGAAGAAGCTCTTAGTTCATTGCTATGGCAACCTTACGAATATCAGAACCAAGATAACAACGAATACACTTTTAGTACCTGCTGTAATGGAAACTATGATTATGAATCCTATTCTACTTGGTAAGTAACTTTAATTATTCCTGATCTAAAGGTGTACAAGGTGAGTCAACAGTTCATTATCTCATTTGTTTCAGGAATGACGAAAAAATGTTAAATACAATAGTTTTAGGGAATGTTAAGGTGCACAGTTTAAAATTATTTTTGAGTATACAGGGTACTTCAAAAAAGTGTGGAAGATATAACACATGTTTTTTTAAATGGAACATCCTATTTTCCAATTAGTTTTAAATTCTGCGTAAAATTTTATCACTTTTTTATTAACAGTGTTATATACCTAAACCTGGTAATTTTTCTAATATTTCAATTTAAAAAAAAAATACTAGTTTTCAGTTTTGTAAAAAATTGCTAGTAGCGCCATTGTTTCTTAAGGTGGAATACTCATAATTGGTACGAGCGTTTTATAGAGATGAAAAAAAAAAGATATATGTAAAGAAATTTGAGTTAGGTGCTACAGGGTGTTCAAAATAAATTTATGCTATTTCAAATTGAAAAATCTCAAATTTTTTAAGTGGCACACTCTATATATTATTATTTTTTCTGATAGATTTTACAAAACCCTCCAACTTTTATTAAGTAGGTCATATACCTATTTCTAATAATTCTCGATTTATTTTGAATTTTTCAATTTTTACCCTTGTTTTTTAATTACCTTATGCTATTGTGAAAACATAAACAAATAGTAATAATTTTAATAATAATTTTAATAAGGTGTTAAGTCACATGATCGAGGGTCGACTGAATAAATTCATCCCTACTGATCCATTTTTGTGGGTAACGATCGAATCCAGTTTTTTTAAAAACTCTCAAACTTCCCGGTGGTAATGAGCAGGAGCTCCGTCTCGTTGAATCCACATTTGTTCCCTTTCAAAGTTATCAACTTCTTCAAGAAGCTGGGGTAATTCGTTTAATATTCCACACCATACATTAAGCGACCAATGGTTTTGAACTTTCCGGACCCAAAATAGATTAACTGTTGAATAATAATGCATGTTATGGCTGTTAACACTGCGAAACGTAGCTTCATCAAAAACATTTGGATCGGCTTCTATTGTTCTATTCCTGGTGGTACAAAAGTTTACTCGTCGATCAAAATCACGGTCTTAAAGTTCTTGATGTAGTTCCATATGAAAGGGACGATACTTGTATTTTCTCGTGATGCAATTAGCCGTAGATTGGGATGTGTCAGATAAGTCAGCTAGTTTACGGCTGCTGACCCGAGAATTATCTTCAACTTGAAATTAAATCTCCATTTCTTTTTCCTCATTGGTAGCATTCTACTTTCCGTTTCGTATACTCAACGCTACCACTACCATCAAATCGTTCCATTAAATACTGAAAAGATTTTCTAGATGGTATACGTCTATTAGGGTACTTCGCTCCATAAAGCCTTACTGCCAAAAGATAATTTTTTCGCGCGTCGCCCAGTTTATAAACCATATCAATTAATTCATTTTTAGGAAAATCCATAACTTTTACCTTTATACGTCACTTACTACAACAAATTAAACTATTTTTACTTGCTTAATGGACATGTCAAAATTTGATGATGATGTTATAGCGTAAGTGTAGTAAAAACACGGGTAAAAATTCAAAATAAATCGAAAACTATTGTAAAATATGTCAGAAAAAATAATAATATACAGGGTGTGCCATTTAAAAAATATGAGATTTTTTCAATTTAAAATAGTCGAAATGCAAAAATTTATCTTGAACACCCTGTAGCATCTAACTCAAATTTCTTTACATATATCTTTTTTTCATCTCTATAGAACGCTCGTACCAATTATGAGTATTCCACCTTCAGAAATGATGGCGCTACTGTCTATTTTTTACAAAACTGAAAACTAGTATTTTTATTTAAAAATCGAAATATTAGAAAAACTACGAGGTTTAAGTATATAACATTATTACTAAAAAAGTTATAAAATTTTACGCAGAATTTATAAATAAATTAGAAAATAGGAAGTTCCATTATAAAAAAAATATGTTATATCGGCCCAGGGATGTCAAAGACACGGCCCGCGGGCCGCATCCGGCCCCCGGGACGTATCAATAAGGCCCGCGATCGCAATGAAGAATCATAATTTTTAACAACCGTATATTATATACTATATAATTAAATAAATAAAATGTTATAATAATTCAGTACGTTTTTTTTATTTGAATCTGGCCCGCCTACACATTCTAAATTTAATATATGGCCCTTGCAAAATTGAGTTTGACACCTCTGCTCTATACTCAAAAATAATTTTAAACTGTGCACCTTAAGATTCTTAAATCTATTATATTTAACATTTTTTCATCATTCCCAAAACAAATGAGATAATGAACTTTACTATATCGTCGACTCACCCTGTACAATTTTAAAACATATATAGAGAAAAAAACTCTTAAATGAATAAATCTTTATTTTTTTGTGTCATTACGAATCTACTACATGGGGGTGAAAAGTCCCGAGACTTTCCGGGAGATGGCAGCACAAGTAAAAACCCCATATGATTTTCAGTTAGTATCAACTCTCAGAAGATTCATGTAAAAATTTTCATGACATTTTCTCTATTAGTTTGCGAGTTACAGCTGTTTGAGTAGCGCTACTTTTGATTTTTCCGAAACAATATAAAACTCATCAGTCCTGATGATGCCAACATGGTCAGCGAAACGAGCGGCAAGTGCAAAAATAAATAGCTTGCTGTAGTAGTGAAAACTGTTGTATAGTGTTATTATACCAAAGATTCGAAAGTCTCAACGTAGTTGTAACTACGAGGTGCGTTTAAGTTCTAATGCCTCCGAATATTTTTTTCGGGGCTAGATGCTGATGGAAAAATGCGATTGAGGTTAAAATACTCAAGCATTCTTTGTAGCTGCATGATACAGATGATAGTATCTTACAGCGCGCAGGGTTCGTATAACTACCGCTAGAGTGACAAGCATTTTCAATACTCAAAATGGCGACGTTAAATATACAAGAACAGCGTATAATCATTTGTTTTCTTTGCTTGTGACGTGTAACTTCAATCGAGATTCATGGTCAATTGAGTTACACACGTAGCGACGGTATTACGGATATAAAAAATGTGCGTTCGTCGATGCGACACACAGTGGGGAAAAACGAAAAATCGTGTTTCAAAATTGTCTAGAGCCTTCAATTTTGGTTCGATTTGGACGATTTTTTTTTTAATTGAAGCTTATTAAATTCCGAACAAAGCTGTCGGAGCCGATTTTGCAATTAAACTTTTGTTTCAAAATGGCGGTTTCTGATTATATAGCGACTGAGACACAGAAAACGCTTACAGTTTCAAACCAAGTTGTGCTAAAATGCGTGTATGTATGTTTTTTTATGTCGCAGATAATATATCTAATATCACAGTTACAAGATTAATAATAATGAACCCAAAATGGCTGCCATGAACAATAAAAGTATTATAAATATGAATAAACGTACCATTATTATTTTATATCCATAACATTTGCATAAATAATTTCTTTAAGGTTGTTAATTATAAATATGTTTCAACAATTGACTTAAAATGACAAATTAAGTATGGCGGATGCCAAAATTGAATCGAGCAAGAAAGTTTCTCTGTGGCATTTAGACTGTGGCAGTCAGATCATTCAAGTTATTCAAGTTTAGTTGCGGGATTTAAATTTTCATGCAGTTATTGCTAGAATATTGCTGCTGTAAATTTTAAGTATCGTAGACAATTTTCTAGCAGATACAAAAAACAGCGATACACGCAGAAAAGGACAGCTCACACAGCTAGAAAATGGTTACAACAGCTAAAACGTTTTGTTAAAATAGGGACAGCTAAATATTTTGCTGCATTAGCCACATTGTTTGCTGTTGTAGCAAAAAAGTGGCTGCTATTGCTAAACAGTGGCACAACTTGGTTTGAAACTGTAAGCGTTTTCTGTGTCTTAGTCGCTATATAATCAGAAACCAACGTCCGCCATTTTGAAACAAAAGTTTAATTGAAAAATCGGCTCCGACAACTTTGTTCGGAATTTAATAAGCTTCAATTTAAAAAAAAAATCGTCCAAATCGAACCAAAATTGAAGGCTCTAGACAATTTTGAAACACGATTTTTCGTTTTTCCCCACTGTGCGACAGTTCAAAGAATGCGGAACGTTCGTGTAACAACGAACCCAAGAAGCCTCGATACAAGATAACTGGATATACAACATTATTGGGCGAGTGAGTTAAAATTAACCGAATTAACAGTTGTTGTGCGGCCTCTGTTAGCTTCAAAGAATTACGGTCTGATTATTTCACGTGTTGATATTGCGGCTCAAGCAGCCACTGTATCGAAATGAAAAGGTTTTTGATGCTTTACTGTGGATTTGTCCGGTTCCACTAACGGATATTCTGTTCATTGATGTGGCTTTTAAAGTGGAAGTATATTTCGTATGAAAATATGAAGTTTAAGTTAGAAAATATTCAAGTTCGAAAGTCGGAAATGAAATAGGTAGGATATTGTGAGAGTCGACAATATTAGACAAGTTTGAAACCTATTTTCTGCTTCGTATATCTTTTTGAAACGTAACAGTTCTGCTTACACTTCAGTGGGTATATTTACTTTATTTTTTTTTAATGCAGCTGTTACTTGTAAAACGTAATTTCACTTTTTTTATTAATTAAGTTCGCCATTATGTCAAAATGCTTTAAAAGTTGTTTTATTATTTCGAAAAAATCTGCGAAGCAATTTACCCATTATTTCCCTGACAAACTCATAACACGTAGGCCGAAAAGTTTTTGGTCTGACACATAGATGTCGCCCCTTTCAAAAAAAGAAAAGAAACACCCTTTATATCCATTTGCCCCCCGCTCGTTGAGCCTGACTACCCCAATGGGAACACCAAAACAGATTTGAAAATATTCTTTTGCAATTCTCGGTTCTTTAATGACCTCCAAATGCGATGATCCCTGGTTATGTCGTTATTTACTTTAAAACACCAGACATTTTCAATTTATCTGTCGCTGACGAATATGCCAGCCGCAATTGTATTATTTTTATCTTTTTTATACGAGAAAAAATACCTCAGAAAAAATATACTACGTTTTCATATCAGTGCGTAAACAAAAGCCCCCGGAATCAAAATCCCCATGGAATACGGGGAGTATAGCAGATCTCCATATCAAGTCCCAATCGTGCAATTTATCCATAAAACATAACCTCATAAGAATTCATGTATCCATAAATTCGGCATTATTCGTCTGTTTTTTGTATTATTAGTATCTCATAAGCAAAGGGAAAAATTGGATTTTTTGAATAAAAAGCATATAATACATTTACGATAGAAAATGAAATGGTCTTATCAATAACACATAGGCTGAAAAGTTTTTAGTGTGGCACATAGATGTACCCCTTTTCAAAAAATCCATATGATTTTTAGGAAGTACCAACCTTCGAATGATACGTGTCAAAATTTTAGGCTATTTCGACGATTAGTTTAAAAGTTACAGTAGTTTTAATGACTCGACTTTTGATATTTTCAAAACAATGGAAAAAATCGAATTCCGTGAACATTGCTTTTTGATGGGAAAAATTCCGTTCAAGCAAAACAATGGCTTGATAAGTGTTACGGAGACTCTGCTCCTGGAAAATCACTCATCTTTTACTGGTGTGCTGAATTTAAACGCGGTCGTGCAGATATAATCTGAAGGTTCTGAACGCCCAAATGAGGTGGTTACACCGGAAAACATCAAAAAACTCCACAAAATTGTTTTGGATGACCATAAAGTGAAATTGCGTGAGATAGCTGACACTCTAAAGATATCAAAAGAACGTGATGGTCATGCTTAGCATGAACATTTGGGCATGAGAAAGCTCTGTTCGAAATGGGTACCTCGTTTGCTCACACAACGTGTTGATGATTCTGAGCGCTGTTTGGACCTGTTTAAGCTCAACAAAAAGGATTTTTTCATACGATATGTGACAATGGTTGAAACAGGGATCCACCACTACACACCGGAATGCACCAGCAGTCAGCTGACTAGACAGAAGCCGGTGAAAGCCGCCCGAAGGGACCAAAGACACAACAGTTTGCTGGGAAGGTTTTATATTTTGGGATAGGCATGGAATAATTTTTATCGACTATGCTGAGAAGGGAAAAACCATCAATAGCGAATATTATATAAAGTTATTAGTGCGTCTGAAGACAGAAATCGCAAAGAAACGGCGCTAAATAAACAAGACCAAAACTCTTTTTCATCAATACAATGCACCGTGTCACAAGTCAATGGTCATGAATTGAAGTTTGAATTGTTTCCTCATTCATCATATTCTCCAGATTTAGCCCCCAGCGACTATTATCTATTCGTAGACCTCAAAAAAAAAAATGCTCTTGAGAAAGAGATTTGGCTCCAATGAAGAAGTTATCGTCGAAACTGAGGCCTATTTTGAAGACAAAGACAAATCCTTCTACAAAAAAGTTATAGAATGTTAGAAACGCGTTAGACTGATTGTACCGCTCTTAAAGGAGACTATATTGATGAATAAAGTCGAATTTCACAAAAAAAAAAAAATGCTTTAAGTAGCTAGGCCAAAAACTTTTCATCCTACATGTTAATTTTAAAATAAAGCTTCAATTTCCATTTCTCGCACTAAAGAATAACATAATACACGTATTGCAACTCGATATTTAAAATAATTGGTGCTTTATGGTAACATACTAATCACAAAAATGGTGGAGCAGAGCATAAGCTTCATATTATATATATATATATATATATATATATATATATATATATATATATATATATATATATATATATATACATATATATATATATATATATATATATATGTATATATATATAATATATATATATATATATATATATATATATATATATATATGTATATATATGTATATATATATATATATATATATATATATATATATATATATATATATATGTATATATATATATATATATATATATATATATATATATATATATATATATATATATATATATATATATATATATATATACAGGGTTACAGGGAAAGTCGTCCTAGATAATTAAGGACGTTATAGTTTAGGTCGTTTCTGACCGATTTGACTCTATGACATGATGTCCTAAACTTAACCGATTTCGAGATATTGAAGTTTAAAGATTTTCTAAAAAAAAAACATGTGTTTTTTTTTTTGCTTTTATATCGATTTTTTTTATTAGAGGTTCTCGAGTGCGATTTTTTGGTTATTTTTAGTTAGTCTGTATGTCAAGTATCAAAAATCATCAAAAAAATTACTAGTAGTTACTAACAGTTTCAAATGGCGGCTTGTTAATGTTTCTAAATTACGAATTTTTACCAAGTGTTTCCTACTTTAAATCAATAAAGAGAAAAAAAAAATGTATGGAAGTTACTCTGCAAATTATTTTAAAAACTTTTACGTCTTTTTAGCTATCTAAAACAGTATAATATCTACTGGATCTATTGAAAATTCTAAGAAAATTAGATTTAAATAGGCCCAAATGTAGAGTAACATAATAATAGAATTTAGATACTACCAATTACCGGTTTACTACCTGCACCTTCAAACAATAAAAAGGGTTGGGTAAGCATTTTTTTTTTCCGGTCGAGGTACTCTCTGTGCGAGTGACATTTTCTGTTCACTAAACATTATTGAATGATTTTTAGTCTGCTCATGCGATTCGTCCGTGGTAGATGTGCTATACCGTGCTTTTCAAAAATATCTGTGTTTCATCTTCTGACTCTGTGAATTGGCTCGTAACTGGATTTTGATCTCTGCTTGTGAATATGGCAACGTATACCAACGAGGAATATGCTGACATCCTAATGTATTACGGATTTTGCGAAGGAGTGTCGTCGCGTGCACGTGATGAATACATACTGCGATATCCTACTCGTCGTGTACCTGATGTTAGCGTATTTGATGGAGCTTATCGAAGACTACGAGAAACTGGTTCCGTACAAAGACGGCGGACTGACATGCGACGACCACGTATCTTTGACGAAGACGAAGAAAAGGAAATACGACGTCTCTTTGAGGTGGACCCAACCACATCTACAAATGTTGTCGCACAACAGCTTGGTATTTCGCAGTGGAAGGTATGGTTTGTAATGCATACTGTTGGGCAACACCCTTACCACTATACGCCCGTGCAAGTCATTGAAGAAGGGGATCCGTTGCGACGATTAGAATTCTGCAGATTTATGCTCAATACCGATGTCGAAGATGCATCTTTTTTTTAAGAAAAAACTATGGACTGACGAGTCGAAATTCGACAAAGACGGTCTTACAAACTACCATAATGCCCACTATTGGGCTTCTAAAGAGGAAGGCAACCCATACAAAAAAAGAACGAAAGGATCACAAACAAGATTCAGCTTAAATGTGTGGATGGGTATAATTTCAAATTATTTGGTTGGGCCATTCTTCCTGCCAGATAATTTGAATGGCGAGGAATACGACAATTTTTTGCGGAACGATTTACCTAATTTGATGGAAGACCTACCTATTGGTTTGAGACAAAATATGTACTTTCAACACGATGGCTGCCCAGCTCACTACAGAGGAAGTGTTCGTGCATGGCTCAATGACAATTATCTCAACAAATGGATTGGAAGAGGCGGGCCCATACCTTGGCCGGCGAGAAGCCCAGACCTAACACCGATGGATTTTTATGTGTGGGGTCACATGAAAAGTCTCGTATACGACCAGATGACTCCTATCGAAAACGTGGATGTCCTAAGACAAAAAATAATTGATGCGGCTGACGAAATGAGGCGGCACCTCACAACCAGCGTTGTGAAAAGTAATTTAAGAAAAAGAATGAGAATTTGTGTTAGAAATAGGGGCGACCATATGGAACATGAATTATAATTAATAAAAAATGTTAAATTGCAAGGTTTTTTGTTTTATTTGTGTATTTTTCGTATTTTCACCTAGAACTAAAAATTTACTTTTTGCTACCCGAGCCCGCTTTAGGTGTCATTCTGTGTACAGTTTTCCTATTAAACTCCTAGTATTATACCTTTTTTGATAGCTAAAAAGACGTAAAAGTTTTTAAAATAATTTGCAGAATAACTTCCATACATTTTTTTTCTCTTTATTGATTTAAAGTAGGAAACACTGGGTAAAAATTCGTAACTTAGAAACATTAACAAGCCGCCATTTGAAACTGTTAGTAACTAGTTTAAATTTTTTTTGATGATTTTTGATACTTGACATACAGACTAACTAAAAATAACCAAAAAATCGCACTCGAGAACCTCTAATAATAAAAAAATCGATATAAAAGCAAAAAAACATGTTTTTTTTTTTTAGAAAATCTTTAAACTTCAATATCTCGAAAATGGTTAAGTTTAGGACATCATGTCATAGAGTCAAATCGGTCAGAAACGATCTAAATTATAACGTCCTTAATTATCTAGGACGACTTTCCTTGTAACCCTGTATATGTATATATATATATATATATATATATATATATATATATATATATATATATATATATATATATATATATATATATATATATATATATATATATATATATAGATATATATAGATATATATATATATATATATATATATATATATATATATATATATATATATATATATATATATATATATATATATATATATATATATATATATATATATATATATATATATATATATATATATATATATCTATATTATACTGATATATAGTATATATATATATATAAATATATATATATATATATATATATATATAGACGAGATATACTATATATATATTATATATACATATATAATATATTATATATATATATTTATATATATTATATATATATATATATATATATATATATATTATATATATAATCGCATATCCCTTCTACCATATGGTGTAGGACAGTTATACATTCTCCTTTTTCTTCCCACTCAATCTCCACATATAAACTTCTTCCATCTGTCTCTATTCTTTGCCATTTTCACGGCCTCTTTCCAGGATTTTCCCTTCTCCTCAAGTATACTTCCAATACCCCCATTCCAAGTTTGTCTAGGTCTTCCTCGCTTCTGTTTTCTCTGTATTCGGGCTTCATACACTTGTTTCACCTGTCTGTCTTCCTTCATTCTCTGTACATTTCCCCACCATCTCAGCTGTCTTTGTTGTATATATTCCATAATTGCTTGTACTCTCAGCCTTCTCCTTATTTCTGTATTCCTTATTCTGTCCTTCCGTGTAACTCCTTGTACTGCTCTCAGGTATTTCATTTTGACGGCTTGTATCTTGTTTTTCTGCCTGTCTGTTAGGGTTCATGATTCGCATCCATATGTCAGGATTGTCCTAAAAATTACCTTAAACACTTTTATTTTTGTTTATTTCGTCACCTCTTTCTTCCTAATGAATTTATTATTTATTGCATAGTAAAGTTGTTCGTTTTTTCGATTCTTTCGTCAATTTCTTTGTCTTGTTTCCCAGTTTCATCCATTATCGCTTCCAGATACTTATATTGTTCCACTTATTGTACTTTATTCCCTTCTATGTAAATGTTTGTTTCTTGGTTTCCCATTGTCATTACTTTTGTTTTATCTATATTGATTTCCATACCTTCTTCGTTAAACGCTTTATTCCAAATATCGGGTTTTCTTGTAATTGTCTCTTATTTTCCGCCAACAGCACAATATCATCAGCAAAAGCCGCTTCAGATACTTCTATTCTTTTTAGCTTCCAGTATCCTATTGTCATTCTTTTTACTTTTATTTCGCATTTATGATTATTTCGTCCATGTATACAGTGAACCAATGTTGGGCTCAAGCTTCCTCCTTGCCTCAAACCTTCCTGGGTTGGCTTCAGATACATTTACAACTGAAACCTGACATTTCTCTCTAAAACCTATTTCTGTTACAATTGGAAATAATGAAAACATAATATAATTTTCAGAATCTTCGACTTCAAAAACCGTCCAAAAATAACATGATATACAGAAAATATAGCTACTGCGCTAAAAGACAAACACTTGGACCAAAATGTCGTCAGGAAACGAGGCCGGCTGGCTACCTCCGGACGTTAAAATGCGCCTCGTTGATTTTCTCACATTTTTCCCTATTGTTATTACTTATAATACAACTGCTACGTGCGCGCCATCTGTGAGAAACTGGCCGAGGCATAGTTTAACGTGCCGATGGTAGCCAGGCGGTTTCGTTTGGCGGCAACGTTTTGTTCCACCTGTTTGTTTTTCTGTTGCGATAGCTATATTTTTTGTGGCGCTGTATATGATGCAACCCTCTCACTCCCCTTCTACCCCCTTTAATATCTTATTTGTTTAACTATAAATAAATATGTTTAACACATTGTCACAATCGAAAACCAACAAAGCTTTCATGATAATATTAAAACTATACAAAATGTACTGAATCTCAGTTTTTCCACCCCATTCTCTTTAAGTGGTATCTCTCAAAAACTATAGGTTCCTTGCTTAAGTATTATATGTGCTGCAATTTCAAATTGCTATTTTTTTTCGCTCAAAGGTTATAGTGTCAATAGTTCGACAGTTTTACAGACCGATGAAAAGGGAACTCTAGGGACCCTAAAAGAAGAAGTGCAAAAACCTCGGAGGGTGATTTTTTTCCCAATACAATTACAATAAATAGGATCCATTAGAAGTAAACAGTCTAATTATGCTATCCAGCAAACTTTCCGTTCTGTAATTCGTCTGATTCTACGTATTAACACCTATTCATTGTATAATAGACAAGTTCAACATAGTTTCATATTCAAAATGATCTATTCGAAATTCGACAGAAAACAATGGTAAATTATTAAGGACATAAACATAGATCAAACAGTGTATTGTTTGAAATCTAGTGGAAACTCTCCTTTGAAAATTGATGGGCTACAAACTCGGGCGTTTAGCTATTGAAATGTATATTGTATATATATATATATATATATATATATATATATATATATATATATATATATATATATATATGTATATAATACATTAAAATTCCGGGTTTCAATCCGTTCGTTTAACAATGAATTTGCACGACGTTCCGCCCAAATCTCATTTGGCATTTTCAAGCCTGCTACTATTCGATACTGTGATCTTGCTGCTGCTGCCGCTCGAAGCTAACTGAGAAACCGGCGTGCGATCGCCGTCTTCTATAGGTCGACGTCTACGCAGATTGTAGTTGGAGGGTCGGAAGTGTTCGTCCGAGCATCGGTATCTGCCAGCTGGGTGGTAATTGCGGGTTCCGGCGCTATGCTGATTGTTGCTTTCTCGATGTTTTGATTATTCCTTGGTGTAGTTCAGAGGTTCCCAAACTTTTTTTTCTCGTAGATCATTTTCAAAATTTTACTGGTTTCGGTGGACCCCCTGCTGCTACATTTCTACCATATTCCCAAAACTCGTCAAAAAATGTGAAGATTAGATCTAACGATGGAAATTTGCGTCGTGGCTAAGTTCCAACCCTAAATTTGGAGTGGTAAAAATAAAAAGAAAAATAATATATTTTCTTGTGTTCTATTTATTAAAATAATATGATGACAGGCTTAATAGAATTAAAATTAAACATTAATAACGTACCGTAACTTTAACAATGCAAATCAACAATTAAAAAAAAAAATAGTCATAATTTTAATGGGAGGGATGTACTTGGTGGTTTGACAGCAAATTATCAATATTTGGCTTCCGTTTTGTAAGGAATGACCGCAAATCTCCCCGTTCTGTGATGTTTAATCTGCTCCTTTTTTTTGTTAATAGGTTTGTAACGACACTAAAACTTTTTTCGACAAGGTATGACGAGGGAAACGCTATCAAAAGTTTTCTCGCAGTTTCCCACAGCCCAGGATATTTTTCGGGTATTTCTGCCTGCAGCCAAAATGTTTGATAGCCTTTTTTAAATTTCACCTTCAGCTCCTCATTGGTGCTAAGCTCGAGTAGCTCCTCTTGTAATACCACATTCGCCACTTCCATTTCATCAAATGGATTTATGATCCATGGTGGTATTTCCATCGTCAGAATATCTTCAAAGCTATTTTTGAAGTCATCATGCAGGGCATTTAAATGTTGAACGTATGTCTCATCAAGACATTCTGCCTGTGACAAGTTTGGAAACTGGGAGAATTCGCGCCGACTAACATTTTGCTTCATAAATTTCAATTTTCCAAGAAAAGCCGAAATTACACCCTTTGTTTTTATTAAATTTAGGCCGTCCCCTTGTAACTGCAAGTTAATGTCATTAAATTTTTTGAACAAATCTGTCAAATACGCGATGTCTGCTTTCAATTTGATCAGGTTTTCTTTTAAATCTGGATCTTTACTTACAGAAACTCTAAAACTGATTCAAAAAGTGAGTAAAATCTTGTTAAACATGCATCCTTCTACAACCAGCGTACTTCAGTATGTAAGAGCAATCGTTCGAAGTCTTCATCATTTTCGTCGCACAATTGTGCAAATAAACGGGTATTCAACGCATTGCTTCTTATTTTGTTAACTGCTTTAATCAGAAATTGAAGCCATTGGTGCAATCTGTCACTCAAATTTTTCGCTACCAGGTGTTGTCGGTGGATGACACAGTGAATTGCAGTCACTCCTGGTATAATTCTTTTAAGATGGCTTATAAAACCACGATATCGCCAGAAGATGGCAGGAGCTCCATCTGCTGCCACCGAAATAATGTTTGTAAATGGAATCGATTTTTTCCTTAAAAAAATCACTCAGGACATTAAATATTAATTCGCCTTTAGTGTCCGTCTCCAAAGTTTTCGCGAATAGCAGCCCTTCATGGATTTCTTCGTCCATATCAAATCGAACATATGCCAATAATAATGCTTCTAGGTAAAGTTGACTCGTCCAGTTGAATAGAAAAATAAGTTGTTTGCAGATAATTACACAAGAAGCTTCCAATATCAGAGCTCATTTCATCAATACGTCTTTGTACAGTGTTGTTACTCAAAGGAATTCTTTTGAGTACGTCAAATGGAGGTTTGTGCAGAACAGTTTTTAAAATCTCTTCAACAGCGGGTAAAATTAACTGTTCTCCGATGGTGTGCGGTTTTCCAGATTTCGCTATAAGCAATGAGATATTGTAAGATGCCCGCAAGCCATCATCGTTACTTTGAGACATTGAAGCGAACATACTGTGCACGGTGGGTTTCTTTTCATATTTTTCCTTCAATGTTTGAAAATATTTTAAATCTTTACCTATTTTATCAGGATGACACCTTCTTAGATGATCTTCGAGCTTCGATGGTTTCATAGAGTCATTGCTCAAAACTTTGTTGCATAAAAGGCATATGGGCAATCGTTTGTCTGCCTTTGATGGAAGAAAAACAAATTTCAAATAATCAACACTGTACTGTCGACATTTCTTCTCAGATTCAGCCATGTTTCGTATCAGTTACCTACCTGTAAAGAAAAAAATGTTTGTTTTAGTAATCATAAGGCGACTTTAACAGGATATGGCTATTTTAACAGAATAAAATAGGATTAATTAATTATTGCAATGAAAAAAAACCAAAATGTCGGCGGCAAAACTGATTTTTTTAATTATTAAAAGCAATAAACTGCTAAGACCCATATAGAGGTTTTCACAAAACGGCTGAACCTATTTTAATGTAATATAAAATATTTTTTGATTAATTATATTTTGATACACTTCTGTAAATTCGAGAGAAAATACTTTTAAAGAATATTTTGACATCAAAACTCCGCGATTTTAATGATTTATTTATTACTTTGATGTACGTTACGAGTGGTACATAAAGACACGTACAATTTATGAAAAATATTTTTAGTCATTTAGCATTAGCAACTACGAGGGCACTGAAATATGTACAAACATGCATTTCAATCATATATCTCTCCTTTAGTGAATCACCACAGTCGGGTAAATAAATGATTTTATAATAAAAAGTACTAAAAGTTCAATCTTTCTCGGCTTTCTGTTCTTTTATAGAAGTATCGAATAATGGCCCTGTTCAGTATTTAATTTTTATTACATACCTACTAGCAAGCATAACAAATATAATATTATTACAATATAAAATAAAAGTATGAATAACAAATAGGCAGGTACTTACTTTTCCGGCACTGGCAAACACTGACATCGATTCACTTATACTTTTCTTTTCAAAATTCTGGAAACAAATGAGTAACGTTTGTCCTTTGCATTCGTATTTATATTGGTGAAGAATCAAACAAGTTCATGCAAGATTGCAAGCAAAGCACAAGTCGTATTTCGTCCCTTTGCACGTCTGAACGGGTTGCGTTGCGGGCGGGCGGGAGGGCGGCGCTTTGTACTGAATATTGAATATGCAAGTTTTTACAAGTAACAGTCGCTGTCCTTCTTAAAATACACTACTCAAAAAAATTAAGGGAGCTTTGAAAACAAGGAAATTAATGCTAAATAAACAGGCTATCTGATCCATATGCCGGCCTAACTGAAAAAATTTTTTTCAAGCCTGTGGACCAAAAAAAAAGCAAAATATTTGCAATATTATTTTTTCGCTCTATCTGTTAGGATTGCATGAGAACCGTACCTCCTAAAAAATTTTAGCCAAAAAATCTGAAAATTAGAACCTTAAAGCTTCAAAATGCTTTTTTTTTAAAGTCTCAATACGACCATTTTTCACCGAAATACAGCCTGCCAAAAATCACCGAAAAATTGGAATTTTTTTTTGCTCCCTTAATTTTTTTGAGTAGTGTATTATCTGCCTACATTGATAGGTAAAGCCAAGCTAACATTTTTGTTCTTTACTATCGAAACCAGATAAATTTTCGTGGACCCCCACTTACAACTTGTGAACCCCCATTTTTTTTTCACGCCAACGTAGACCCCCGTCGAGTCTCCCGTGGTCCCCTGGGGGTCCACCTGAACCACTTTGGGAATCACTGGTGTAGTTAGTAGAACCTTCCATGTAATGGAGATATTCAGCGCATCATCTCGCTCGTTTAAATACATGTCAAAAATGGAAACCATTCTACAAGACGATACCTACAAGCCAGTTACCAGGGACCCTACAACGTATCTGGAGAACACTATAAAGGCTAAGATAAAAGCTGCAAACTTGGGTCCGGAGGTTGAAAGACTCATAACTCCAAGAGAGAAATCCAGCCTGTGCCCAGAGTTGTATGGCCTACCAAAGCTACACAAGCTCAACGTCCCCCTTAGACCCATTGTTAGCGCGGTGGCCTGACCTACCCAACACTTATAAAAATATTTGTCAAAGATCATTCAACCGACCGTTGAAAGTGCTGATTCATACATCAAAAACTCCGAACACCTCACGAACATAATCAGAGATATTCAGTTAGAGGAAAATAACATTTTCCCAAGTTTAGATGTTATTTCACTTTATTACAGTATTTCAGTGGATGAAGCACAAGATAAAATAGCAATGAACGAGGATTTTCCAGCTCATGTTATAGAACTATCGGAACACTGTCTAAAAAATACCTACTTTGTCTTGAACAGCCACATACACAAACAAACGGATGGAGCGCCCATGGGATCTTCCCTTTCACCAGTAATAGCCAATCTGTATATGATGTATTTTGAAACAGAGGTCCTTAAAAACTCACCACTCAAACCCAAACTCCGGAAACGATATGTTGACGACATCTTTATAATTTGGCCCCATGGACGAAATGAATTTAGACAACTTCCTGACCTAACCTATTTAAGTAGAATTCACCACCGGATACAGTTCACTTTGGAAGTAGAAGAAGAAAAAAAGCCTCCCTTTCCTTGATATTTCATAACTCGGAAAAACAACGGTCAACTTCAATATTCAGTCTACCGGAAGCCCACTCACACCAACAGATATTTAAACGCTGGCTCACACCACCATCTATCCCAAATCCAGTCGGTAGCCAACACCCTCGTATCGAAATTATACCGACTCACCGAACCAGACACGAGACAGCAAGAAATTACACAAATTACTAGGGTACTCATGCAAAATGGATATAAAGACCAGTCCATACGGAGAGCATTAGAAAGGCAGCGCCATCCACAAATAATGACAGAAGAACGGGTTCTCAACGAAAGCAGAGTCCTATTATCGTATGTGAAAGGAGTTACAGATATGATTGGAAGGTTCCTAAGAAAACACAACATAGGAGCAGCATACAAACCACAAAATACTCTGGCAGATATCCTGGGTAATCCCAAGGACAAGAGGAAAGTGGAAAACCATGGAGTTTACAGCATCCCATGCGGAGACTGCTACAAATTGTACATAGGACAAACAAATAGAGGAATCTCCACCCGGATCCAAGAACATAAAATAAGTATCAAAAACAAACAAACCACATCAGCTCTTTTTCAGCACTATCATGATACTGATCACAACATCAATTTTGAAGGATCTAAACAAATAGCCTCGATTTCATATTATAAAACACGCCTAGTCAGAGAAGCCTTGGAAATCGAAAAGAATGGACAGCTAAATAAGCGAGATGATGCGCTAAATATCTCAACTACATGGAAGGGTCTATTAGCTAAACCAAGGAATAACCAAAACATCGAGACGGCAACAATCAGCATAGCGCCGGAACCCGTAATTACCACCCAGCCGGCAAATACCGATGCTCGGACGAACATTTCCGACCCACTCACCTCCAATTGGCGTAGACGCCTACCTATAAAAGACGGCGACCGCATGTCGGTTTCTCAGTTAGCTTCGAGAGGCAGCAGCAGCAAGATCACAGTATGGAGTAGCAGCAGCGAGAGCACTTAAAAATGCCAAATGATATTTTCGCGTAAACGTCGTGCAAATTCATCGTTAAACGAACGGATTGAAACCCGGAATTTTAATGTAATTACATCCCACCTTCCGTGAAAACCTCTATTGTAACACACACACATACGAGGCTGGTTTGAAAAGTCCGTGCAAAAATAAAAACTACTTATGTGTTTGGGGTAAACCTTTTTTATTTTTCGACATAGTCTCCTTTTAGGCTTATACACTTCGTCCAACGATGTTCTAGTTTGTTGATCCCTTCCGAATAATAGGATTTGTCCAAGTCTGCAAAATATCCATTAGTGTCTGCAATCACCTCCTCGTTTAAATAAAATCTTTGTCCGACCAGCCATTTCTTCAAATTGGGGAACAAATAGTAGTCCGAGGGAGCCAAGTCTGGAGAATAGGGGGGATGTGAAACGAGTTGGAATCCTATTTCCATTAATTTTGCCACCACAACTGCTGAGGTGTGTGCTGGTGCATTGTCGTGATGGAAAAGGACTTTCTTGTGGGCCAATCGCGGACGTTTTTCTTGCAGCTCGGTTTTCAAACGGTCCAATAACGATGAATAATATTCACCTGTAATAGATTTACCCTTTTCCAGATAGTCGATGAGGATTATCCCTTGCGAATCCCAAAAGACAGTCGCCATAACCTTTCCGGCCGAAGGAACGGTCTTCGCATTTTTTGGTGCAGATTCCCCCTTGGTAACCCATTGTTTAGATTGTTGTTTGGTCTCAGGAGTATAGTAATGTATCCATGTTTCATCCACAGTGACGAAACAACGCTTAAAGTCCTCCAGATTCTTCTGGAACAGCTGCAAACCATCCTTGCAACACTTCACACGATTCCGTTTTTGGTCAAGCGTGAGCAATCGCGGCACCCATCTTGCGGATAGCTTTCTCATGTCCAAATGCTTGTGCAAAATATTATGTACCCGTCGAGATGCCTACAGCACTAGCAATCTCACGCACCTTAACTCTTCTGTCATCCATCACCATATCATGGATTTGATCAATGATTTCTGGAGTCGTAACCTCTACAGGCCGTCCAGAACGTTCAGCGTCACTTGTGCCCATATGGCCAGTCCGAAAATTTTGAAACCACTTATAAACTGTTCTAATCGAAGGTGCAGAGTCACCATAATGTTTATCAAGCTTCTCTTTAGTCTCCTGAGGCGTTTTGCCTTTCATAAAGTAATGTTTAATCACCACACGAAATTCTTTTTCGTCCATTTCTTGAAAATCACTCGACTTCCTTGATTCACACGAATGCCAAACACAAAGAAATAGACCAATATGGCTGAAACTTGGTGTGCGTTCATTCAAGAGATGCTACTAACTAAACATGACCTCGATACGCGCCGGTGGTGCCATCTCTCGGACTTTGCACGGACTTTTCAAACCAGCCTCGTGTATATATATGTATATATATATATATATATATATATATATATATATATATATATATATATATATATATATACTCGTATATATAAAATTCAACGTCTCTCTGTCTGTCTATGTGTCCGTTAGTGCGGTTATCACTCGAGAACCACTTATCCGATTTACGTGTTTTTTTTTTTTAAATTCTTAATTTAATATTTATATAAAAAAAAATCTATCATATATAAAAGGCAACTTCTCTCTGTGTGTGTGTCCGTTAGTGCGTTTAGCACTGAAAAACCACTTATTCGATTTACGTGTGTTTTTATAAAATACATATGTTCTCTGGCCATGTACAGGACATATTTTATTACGTTAGATAACATAAGGAATAAGCAGTAACGATAATAGTTAAACAAGTCCACGCGAGCGGAGCCGCGGGCACGGTGGTGTCCCACAAGGTACTGTATTGCGCCCCATTTTGTTTATTTTTTACGTAAACCGTTGCTTACTCGAAGGCACGAAGGAACAATCATTTCTTTTGCTGACGACACACATTTATTTGTCGAAGGTGAACTTAATACAAAAATCACTTCGGATACATAAGTTATAATACATTAAATTTATTTATTATTCATTTTTGTTAATTTAACTTTAGTATTGTATTAAATTTGTAAGTCCTATTTGTTTAATTATTCCAAATAGTTGCATAATATGTTACATAATTATTGTAATTTAAATATGTGAATAAATAAATATTAGTAATATTAATAAACAATAATTCTCCAGTTATGTTTTGATGAGGACTAAGAATTTGTTAAAGAAATTACGCCGACTTTTTTCAGTGGGCTCAGTTTAATCAAATAAATCAAACAAATTGAATTGCTTTACTTAGTGAAAAGAAATACTCTCGTACATATACAGGGTGTCCCATTATTTCGTGGACATAGAACTACCACGTATTTTTGGAATGAAAATAAGTCGATTGGACATAATTTACCTCTATACAAAAGTGCTTCGTTTGTCCGTTAGAGGGCATCAAAGTAAAAAAAAAAACACATTTTTTAAGATATTTTAAGAACCAATATTCCGATTTGAATTAGATTTAGGGTGCCCATGTTTTGCTAGGCGCTCTAATATTTGACTTTCACAAAAAACCCGAAAGGGTTCTAGAAGGGTGAAAACTACCCTCACCCCTACATAAATTCTAGTAGAAATGTTTTGCAACTTTAACGACTGAATTTTTTTTCATAAAAAGGTCCTTCTATTTACTGCATTTTTTGTCTCTTGTACAAAATTATTCTGGCTAATGATTTACGCAAAAATAAAAAGACTAACAAGCATTTTACTTATATTTAAAATTAGTTGGTGAAATTAAACAAGTAAGTATGATATTAATTATTACTACGAGTTTTATTTAACACAGGTAATTGTATTTTTTACAAAAGTTGTTCAACATGACCACCACCTTCGTTCCTGCACATAACAATACGGCGCAAAAAATTGAAACTAACTCTTTCTAAAATATATATATATATATATATATATATATATATATATATATATATAATATATATATATATATATATATATATATATATATATATATATATATCAATCGGTTTTATAACGTCTTCCGTCTTCCGATGCCTAATTTCCACTCCTCCCGGTTTCTCCATCCCTCCTCCTCCAGATCTCTCTCTAGTACTTCCTTGTTGATTCCTGCTCTCCAGCTTTGGCGTGGTCTTCCTCGCTTTCTTTTTCCATGAGGGTTCCAATTTAAAATCTTTTTAGGCAGTCGGTCTTGTGACATTCTCTGTACATGTCCGTACCATACCAACTGTTGGGTTCTGATTTCGTCCACTATATCGTGCTTTATTTCTAAAGCTCGCCTTATCGTGTCATTTGGTATGCGGTCTTTTCTGGATTTTCTGGCTGCTCGTCTCCAGAAATCCATTTCTGTAGCTTTTAGTATTTTTTCTGTTCTTTCCTTTAATGGCCACACCTGGGAGCTGTAAGTTATTATACTTTTCACTATTGAGTTGTAAATTCTCTTCTTATTTTCAATGGTTATGTTTTTGTCCCATAGTATACTATTAAGCATTGCAATCGCTTTTCTTCCTTGGATATTCCTCTCGAATATTGCTTCTTCCAGTGTTCCGTCCCTAGATATTCTCGTTCCCAAATACTTATAACTGGCACAGTGTTTGATGGTGTGTCCTGTGGCCAGTTTCAAGTCCTGCTGTTGTCCTTCGACGCACATGTACTCGGTCTTTTTAATATTGACTTCTAGGCCCCATTTTTCATATTCATCCATAAGTTTTCGTGTCATGTATTCCATATCATCGATGTCCTGAGCGACTACTACCTGGTCATCTGCGAATGATAGCGTGTACAATGTAGTATCGTCATCCAGTGGTAATCCCATACTGCTGCATTTCCTTTTCCAGTTCTTCAGTGCACTCTCCAAATAGATTTTAAATAGCGTTGGGGATATACAGCAGCCCTGTTTGAGACCCTTTGTGACCCGGGAGCCCTGTTGTTATACCATATTTGGTTTTCACACTACTTTTTGCGTCTTGGTATAAGGATTTTACGGCTTTAATTATTTCGGTGCTTACATTACTCTGTTGTAGTGTTTCCTACAATCTCATTAGGGGCACGCTGTCGTAGGCCTTTTTTAGATCAACAAACAAGACATGGACTTCCTGATCAAATGCGGTTTTCTTTTCTAGGATTTGTGTCAGTGAGAAGAGATGGTCTATTGTGGATCTTCCTGCTCTAAAGCCTGCCTGTTCTTCAGCTTCCACGTCCGCGTATTCCGTTTCTATTCTATTTTTAAGTATTTTTCCGTATATTCTGCTAATAGATCCTGTAACCGTTATTGCCCTATAGTTATCGCAATTATTTTTGTCTCCTTTCTTATGAATTGTTGATATGTATGATATTTTCCATTCCTCGGGTACTTCTGATGTGTTAATGCATCTTTGGAATAAGTTCCTCAAAGCGCTAAATAGTTTTTCAGTTCCGTATTTTACTATCTCTCCTGGGATGTTTCCTGGTCCTGGAGCTCTACCATTTTTTAGCGTTTTACATACTTCTTTAACTTCTGATGTTGTTATCCTTATTGGGGATCCTCGTATAACTATATTTGGGTTTCCATGTTGGGTACTTTTGAACTCTGGTCTATCTTCTGTTAGCATATTTGTAAAATATTGGTTCCATTTTTCTGGTGTTATTGGTGAGAAGATTTCTCTTTTCCGTTCTGCTCTCATATTTTTAAGAAGTCTCCAGCTTTCTGTGCTTTTTCTTCCTCCTATGTAAGTGTTGAGTCTTGAGCATGTCTTTTCCCATTGGTTGTTCTTTTTGTCACTAATCATTTTGCGTACTCTAGCTTGGGATTCTTTGTATTTTACTTTGTCGTTTGTGCTCTTTGAACTTAAGTATTTGTGATAGCTCTTCCGTTTTTCTTCAATTTCGTATTTAATTTTTTCAACCCACCAATATGGTTTTTGCTGTTTTTCCCTTTTCTCTTGGTACCCTAATGCTTCCAGTGCGGCTGCGTGTAGGCATTCCTTTATATACTTATATTCTTCTTCTATATTAACAAATCCCGTCCGTTGTATCTTTTGGTCCAGTCTACTCTTGTATAGATTTCTGATACTTTCATTTTGTAAGCTGTCTGTATTATATCTTATTGTTGTTTCACTTGTTGTGTGCTGTGTACTTGTATCTTCCAGTTTGCTTTCCCGTGTTGTTCGTGAGATTATCTTTCCTTTCACGAGGTAGTGGTCGCTGCCACATGAAGCCCCTCTTTGGACTCTTACATCTAGGAAGTTTAATCTAGATCTCTGACGTATTATCATATAGTCGATAATACTTTTTAAATCTCTTGTTGTTTGTCTCCACGTATATTTATGAATATCCCTATGCTGGTAGTGTCCGTTTAATATTGTAAGATTGTTTTGTTCACATAATATCATTATTATTTAATGTATTCGCAGCATTTTGAATCGTATCCCATAGTTGATCGGCGTTGTTTATCTGGACCTCGTATACCTCAACGCTCCCCATTTAAAAAATCCCAAGGATTAAGGTCCGGGGAACGAGGTGGCCATTGAATTGGAGCTTCTTGACCTCTACCAATCCATCTACCACAAAAATTCTCATTCCGATAATTTCTTACAGCACGCGCAAAGTAGGGTGGAGCTCCATCGTGCATAAAAAAACATGTCTCTTCTTACATTCAGAGGCAGTTCTTCTAATAATTCAGGTAAAGAATACTGTAGAAAATGTAGATAGCTATCTCCGTTTAGGTTATCAGGCAACCTATATGGGCCAACTAAAAAGTTACCAACAATCCTCATCCAAACGTTAATTTTAAATTCTCGTTGAAAATGTCTTTCTGTAACTGCATGCGGATTTTCTTCGGCGTAAACATGTGTATTATGCAAATTTATCATACCACGACGGGTAAAATATGACTCATCCGTAAACAAAATTTTTTTGTGAAATAGCCTATTAATTGCTCTGCATTCTAAAACATTTCGTACAAATCTCAGACGTGAGTGATGATCAATGGGCAACAATTCTTGGACGGGCTGAACGTGAAATGAACGAATAAGTTGTTCATTTAAAATTCGGTTAACAGTGCTTTTTTTTAACTCTTTGTTCAATTTCTAACCTGCGAGTGCTGATACCTGGACTTGCTTCGACTACTTCAAGAACAGCTTCTTCCACTAGAGGTGTTCGGGCTTGCCGCAGTTTTTTAGCATTGACTCTCAAGGGTTGGAATCGTCCAATTTCTCGAAGTCGACGTTCTATGCTGGCAAAAGTCTGGCGATTTGGAATTTGTCGATTCGGATATCTCTCTTCATACACTCGAACACTTTTTCTACAATTACCTTCGCAAAACCAAGTACTAGCAACATATCAGTCTGTTCATCAAAAGAATATTCCATATTCACAGGGAAAACAAGCAACAACAACAACAAATTATCAATCAAAAATAAACCCAAACGTTAAATTAACTATGCTATGCGAGGTGGCGTTTTTTTACATGAGACAAAAATGAAGTAAATAAAAGGACCTTTTTATGAAAAAAAATTCAGAGGCGTCGTTAAAGTTGCAAAACATTTCTACTAGAATTTATGTAGGGGTGAGGGTAATTTTCACCCTTCTCGAACCCTTTCGGTTTTTTGTTAAAGTCAAATATTAGAGCGCCTAGTAAAACATGGGCACCCTAAATCTCATTCAAATCGGAATATCGGTTCTTAAAATATCTTAAAGAATGTGTTTTTTTTTTTTTACTTTGATGCCCTCTAACGGACAAACGAAGCACTTTTTGTATAGAGGTAAATTGTGTCCAATCGACTTATTTTCATTCCAAAAATACGTGGTAGTTCTATGTCCACGGAATAATGGGATACCCGATATACTATGGCGCCAAACTAAGGTCTAATTACGAAATTCTATTTAGAATAATAGCTAACAGTTTTCTAGGTTACAAAATTTAAAATTTAAAATAACACAGGTATATAAAAAAAAATTCTTTGTCTTTTAAGTGAGACACGTGTTTTCTTAAGTATTTTTTTTATGCTGAATCCAAAAAATCACAAAAAAAAAGAAATCCAACAGGAGATGATTTTTCAGAAAATACACTCAAAGTTGCCAGAAAACTATTAGATTTAAAAAAATGCATTTTAATAAATAATGTAAAACTGTATAATTATTAAAACTATGGAATAACATTATTAATTCGGATACCTTTAAATGTTCTGAATCTACATTTATCATAAAAACTTAAAAATATTAGGTTTTAGTGTTCATGTTTAACAAAAAAACACGCATACACTACCTCTAACTAAGCTACGTAGCAAAATGCTGTTTAAAATAAGTATGTGTAACCGATACTTAGTAAAAAAATATTTTAGAAATGTAATACTGATACTAACTCACTCAATCACTTGCTCATTCACTCATTCCTATACTCAATACACTCATTAGCTCACTCATTCACTCTCTCACTCACTCATTCGCTCGCTCACTCACTAACTCACTCACTTGCTCACTCACTCGCTCGCTTATTCACTCACTACCTTACTCATCCACTCACATTTCCCCATATTCACTCAATCAATCAATCTATTCACAAAATTGACTTCTAAAACTGTCAAGGGATATACATTAGACTGCATTTTACAACCTTTTGTTCCTAAATAGGACACGGATATTCTTTTCAACACTAGACACTATCCTTCATGTTTTGATATCAAATTCGAATTTGAAAATAAAGAACTACTAGAAATGATAGTTTTGTTCGAAAAAAAATTGTTGTTGAGCTGTTTATTTACTAAAAAAAACATTTTACCAACAACATAGCACCCTCGTAGGTGTTAAAAGCGAGTTTTTTTGTTGCAACTGAACATAAAACTTTGTTTTTTAATGTCAAATCAGAATTAAGAAATTCAAAAAACACTGGAAATAATAATTTTGTTCAATATCTGCTAAATGGGAAGATCTCATGGAATATTTTCGAACTTTCTCTTAGATGGACGTTTGTTTTCGATCCGACAACCCATCTGACTGCACCAGGGAGGTCTCCGATGTTATTTTGGCTGGTATGGAAGCTTACATCCCTTTTTCGAAGAAATGCCCCTCCAACGGCAAGCCTTGTTTTGACCGAAAATGCAAAGAAGCTGTTGCTTCTAAACATATCTACAATGGCGTGAAAATCCTAACACCATAAATCGTAACACCTTTGTTCGTGACCGGAACAGATGCGAAGGAATTATCGACGAAACCAAGGAGGCACACAATCAACGAATCAGAAACAAACTTCTCGCTTGTCCCAATAATTCTAGGTCCTTTTGGGCAGTCACTAAGGCAGTTAGTCAAAATTTCACCAAATCTACCATACCACCACTCACACGGCCAGATAATTTCATTGCAACCACACCTGTTGAGAGAGCGAACTTGTTGGCTGAACTCTTTGCTTCACATTCTACTGTCGATTTCCAAGGACAAACACCACCTACTATTCCCATATTGCAGTCAAAGATGCCCGATGTTGTCTTCAGACAGCCTATCATAAAAAGTATTTTAATGAAGCTAGAGACCAAAAAGGCTTCTGGCGATGACGGAATACCTGCCATAGATCTCAAAAACTGTGCAAGGGAACTAACACCAGTTTTCTGTATCCTATAGAAAGGGAATATTTCCATCCTGCTGGAAATGTGCCACGGTTCAGCCGATACCTAAAAAAGGCAAGAAGACCTTGCCAAATAACTACCGACCAGTCGCACTGCTTTCAATAATATCGAAAGTCATGGAAAAGGTTATCAATCAGCATCTTCTAAAATATCTTGAACGATTCAATATTATTAGCGATCACCAATATGGCTTTCGTAAACATAGATGAACAGGAGATCTTCTGACTTATGTAACATATGTTTGGAACAACGCAATTGAACACTTTCGAAAATCTCGAGCGGTTGCTCTTGAGATATCCAAGGCATTCGACCGTGTTTGGCACGATGGACTGTTGGCTAAGCACGCTCTTGTGGTGTGTCTGAAAAGTTCTGTTTGTGGCTCTCATGTTTCTTCAGAGAGCGTTCTTTACGAGTGGCGATCGACGGATTTCTTTCTAACACCTTCACTATCAACGCCGGTGTGCCCCAAGGCTCCATACTGTCTCCTACTCTCTTTCTCATTTACATTAACGATCTGCTGGAAAAGACCGGGAATCCAATCTACAGTTTTGCAGATGACAGTACGTTTATCTCTTCATTCACTTTGAATGCTCGGACATCGGCTGCTCAGGCGAGTATCCGTAGACAACAGTAGGTCGTTCAACTTAACAAAGACCTGGAAGAAATTCTATCTTGGGGTGACAGTAACCAAGTGGAATTTAACGCTACAAAAACCCAGGCGGCAATTTTTTCTAAAAAGGTTAACGTTGCTGAACCCGACATAGTTGTGTCGGGGCACTCCATTCCCCTAACATCGTCGCTCAATTTGTTTGGCGTTAGTTTGGTAGCAAATATGTCCTTGCATGAACATGTTGCAGGCATAGCAAGGAGAGCTTCTCAAAAGTTGGGAATATTATTTCGAACCAGAAAGCTTTACAAAGCTCAAATTTGACCAATTATGGAATACTGCTCCCATGTTTGGGGCTCCGCTCCCAAACATACATTGCATTTGTTGGATTCTGTTCAGAGAAGAGCTGTTCGTCTGACTGGAGACCCGGAACTGACCGGCGGCCTTGATTCGCTGGAACATCGAAGAACGGTTGGCGATTTGAGTCTGTTCTACAAGTATTTTCATGGGAAGTGCTCGAAGGATGTAGCCCGCTTAATTCCTCCCAAAGCGGTGCATGTTAGAAATACACGTCGCGCTGGTGCTTCACATCCGTATGAGGTTCAGCTTGTTACTCCGCGTACAACGCGCGAATAATTTGCCCAGCGCTGTGTTTCCCACCGAGTACAACTTACAGCGATTCAAGAACAACGTGAATCGCTTTTTCCGCACCACATTTAAACAGCATTTTGTTACCTAGCTTAGTTAAAGGAAGTATATGCGTGTTTTTTGTTAAACATGAACACTAAAACCTAATATTTATAGGTTTTTATGATGAATGTAGATTCAGAACATTTAAAGATGTCAAAAATAATAGTTTTATTCTAGAATTTTATTGATTAAACAGTTTTATATTATTTATTAAAACGTATTTTTTCAATTTAATAGTTTTCTGGCAAACTGTGTTTTTTGAAAAAACCTCATGATAAATGTCTTTTTTTTATGATTTTTTTTGGATTTAGCATAAAAAAATACTTAAGAAAACACGTGTCTCGCTTAAAAGACAAAGATTTTTTTGTATACCTGTGTAATTTACTTTAGTTTCTCTAGATATAACTTTAATTTGATTCCGCCCACAACATGTCAACCAATTTTTGATCATTTTTAATTAAATATTCAAAATATTTACTTGAAGGCAATTAACTATTGGTAGAAGGGATGTTTTATGTCATTAAAATCAAATCCAAACAGTGGAAGTAGGAACTGTTATTTAAGGTATTACAATATCGAATTTAATTTTTTGTATATATTCCTCTTAATTAGCAGCCTGTGAGATCCCTCAAGAAAGTAAGCCAATACCGAAAAGTCAAAAAATATAGTTTATTTATTTGTTCCAGTTCCTATACGCCCTCATCGTCCCCGATTAGTATCGACCTTGACGATCCATGTGACAACGTCGCTTCGAGCCCATCAAACACAAAGAAGAACATACCATCTTCAACTTTTCTTCAATGCACCGCGGTACCACTACAGCGAAGAGACCTACATTCAGATGTTATTAACCTGAACCGACAAGACGTTTCCAACCAATCGTCGACTAGATGTCCACCACGTGATCGCCTTTTACAATGCTCAGGCACTGTTGCATTTGTCAGTCTTCCGTCGCTCGCCAGTTCAAATTTAGACTCGCTATCGCGCTCCGTGCCGGATTACGAGCTTGTGACGTCATGTACGGAGGGGTTTTCGGGTGATTCGAGCATGCAAAGTGGTTCTAACGGTAACAACAATAAAAAAAAGTGCTCCCGCGTCGAATTTGTCCGCTAGTACCAGTGACAATGGGTTGAAAAACTCCGCGATTACAGTAGATACGTCTCTGAATGCAGCAAATATAGTTGGTTTACCGTCAAGTCATTCACGGTACGCCTCAGTACCATGCAGTAGTACCAGCGCGAACTTTCAAAATGCCCATGCAGGAACTAGGTCGCAGAATGTTGGCGGTATGATCTATCCGCAACATTTTAGAAACTTCTCTGAACCCTCCGAACAAATTTTAAGGTATTCTAATAATAACAATGCTTCGGCAGTACCTTCCGTGCACCAGAAACCATACATTAGTGCCGCTGGTACGAGTACTTCAAATTCTCAACTAGATCAACACAATTTACAATTAATTAATCATTTTAGAAGCAGTAGCGTGCCGAAGTCTATGACTTTAGTACCTAAATATGACGTAACAACGAGTTCTGGACCACCTAATAGTTTAAGAATCAAGGGAGTGCAAGTACTTTCTCATAATGGAAATAATTTTGGACACTCAGGGACGGTACCAAACAGTGGCGCAGTGAATATTAGCAATGCCAGATTGACAAATAATAGACCACCAATACCGTCAACTGTTTCTGTCTCTACACAGAACCTTAATCACGACAGCACAAGACCTTCACCTTTAAAATTATTATCATCCTCTGCTCCTAGTACAGCATTTTCTTCCAGTTCTGGTACTGCCAATGTAAGTAATGTAAATGTTAATTTTTACAGGGCAGTTCCTGTAAATGTTGTTAGTGCAGTACCTACAATACACTGCTTAAATACCTTAAGTAACGACCAAGGAAACAGTGTCTCTAATGTACAGGTACTTCCTTTAGGAAGTAATCACAATCAGCAGACAGCACCGCAAAATAAAAGTAACACGCTAGACCCCCAATTTTCGGTTGCTAATAATGTTAGTAACGTGGAACATCAAAGACTTAATACCTCTGATAGTACTAATGGTACTCAAGTGACTGTACGCACTGTAAATGCCATTCAAATTGGTAATGGTACTAATTCGAATCAAATTGTTACAAGAACTGTGGGATTGCCGGAACAAAATTATAGAAATCAAACAACGACGGGAACAACAAATAGTACTAGTGGATATATTGCCATACAGAGTGCGAGTGTTAGAAGTACTGCTGGCTTGCCGATGCCAGTCATACAAGGCCAGGAAATAAATAAAAATATTCTGTTACATAATGCTAGTACTAGTACATATCCTTTAAATTTTGCAACTAGTTTTCTTGGACCTGGACCTGTAACAACGGCTGTAGGTAACTTTAGTAATATAGTTAATGTACAGAATGACGTACGACAACCAGTTTTTTCCACGGAAGTACCTTATCAGTTGGCCGGTCGTATTATCACTACTACAGCACAGATAAACAGCGCCCCAACAGAACAAGAACCGCCTGGTACTAATCTTAACCCTCCAACTCAAAATGCTTCTGCAAGCGGTACTAGTATAGTGCGTACCAGGACATTTACTAGTACTGAAGCTCAAACTGATGAAATATTACCTGTCACTCAAAGTGGTACGGTACAAAATGTGAATGCAGTTGCCAGGGAACAAAGACGGCGCGAGCGAAGAGAAAGAAGGCAAGCTCGGAGGAACCATGGCCATGGAAATGCTTCTAGGAGTACAAACGAAAATAATTTCCATTCTGGAAGCAATGCTACCCACTCTCAAGTACAAAACACTAGTGTTACTAACCAAAACCAGTCTCAGAATAACCAAGAAAATCGTCTACCAGACATCCTCAACAGCCACCTTCCCCCTCCATACTCAACCCTGCCCGGCAGCCAAAACGTATCGATGATACCTCCTCTACCACCCACAAATCCTCCCTCCCCCTCCTCAAATAGTACCGGGCGCGATGTTGCCGAATCCTCACGGTCCAGTTTTGCAGACTGTGGTGCCGAACGGGGTGCCCGCGAGTGCTTTTGTGTTTCCTGCCCCGCAGCAAATGGCACCGATTATGCAGGGCGGTGCGCCTGTGCCAGTAGCGGTGCCAGCAACAGCTGCCAGTGGATTTAGATTTGGATTTCCAGCTAATGGATTTAGAAGGTAAGTTTGTTTATTGTCTTGTTATAAAATGTAAACAAAATTTTTTCGAATTACTTAAGCAGTTTGCTCTTGAGAAATGTGTTTGAAAATTTAACGAATTTTGAGTACTGGCATGATTATGAGATCACAAAATTGGCCTCAATGTATGATCAGTTCTTTTGAGAATTAGTACCACGTTAACCAGCTGTTTACTAGAATAAGTATTCTTAAGATAAACAGAGGTAGAATATGCGCGTACCCGCTTAGACTTTTCAGTTTTTAACGGTTAATTGGTAAGTATTATTAAATAACAAACCATCTGATTCGGAGGAAATGGACTTGTCTCAGTGAAATTTCCTTTTATATTCATTTTTTTATACTTGAGTTATTGATATTGATTTATTTATTAAAAAACAGATGTTTCTTATGATTACAATCAAGCCCATTATGGCTAATGAGTAATTTACATCTAACCTAAATTACTTTACAATTACTTAACCTAAGAGTTCACCCACTGGTGTTTCTTAGTTTCTACAGTACAGTACAATATATTGTTGTATACACTTTTCACGAGCACTTTGCTCTGCTTTTGATTTTAACTTACTACACTAATTCAAGGGGTTTTACTCTATTCAGTTTTCTCACTCAATTTGTAGTGTCGAGGAGCTGGATGGCCTCTACATTCATATGATTGTGGAGCCTATCTTCGTGGTTCCGTGCGAAGCGTTGTAGCTCGTTCTTAAAAATTTCCCTTCCCAGGTCCCTGTTATATATCAGGGAGCGTCGACGATGTTCCTCAGTACTTTGTTTTGAGAATGTTGAATGATATCTGTATTACTTTGTTTAGTTCACCCCCAAAGTTGAGCACCATAAGTCCAGACTGGTTTTAGAACTTGCTTATAGAGTAGAAGTTTATTATGTATTGTTAGAGTGGATCCTTTTCCGATTAGGTAATACATGTTTCTGTATTTAAGTCCTAGCTCTTCCCTTTTCTTTTTAACGTATGCTTTCCAGCGAAGTTTTGTATCCAAAGTCATACCAAGATACTTGGCTGTGTTTGCATGCGGTATTAATTGATGATTGATGTATACCGGAATATATTCGATTCTTCTGTTTGTAAAATTTACATGAATGGATTTAGTTTCATTTAATTTATCCTCCATCTTTTTGTCCAACTGCTAACTTGGTCAATCGTCACTTGTAGCGCTGCTGTGGATTCTTCGTTTGTATTGCCGACGGCCATAATTGCAGTATTATCTGCAAAAGTTGCAATAAGATTATTTTCTAATACTGGAAAGTCACAAGTGTACAATAGGTAAAGGACCGGTCCCAATACAACCCCAGCTTTAATTTCCTTAAGTTCCGAATAAGCATTGTCCTGTCTTATTCTTAAAAATCTGTCTGTGATGTATGACTTGAGAATTGTTGTGTATTGTTTCTGTAATATTGTTTTCAGTTTGTAGTTCAAACTTTTTTCTTCTAATGCTTTTTCTATTATAGCTGTGATTCTACGTATTTGATCTAGTTGAATATTTTTTTCGAAAACCAAATTGGTGTATTAGTATGAGGTCTTTATCCTTTACGAGGCTGGTTTGAAAAGTCCGTGCAAAAATAAAAACTACTTATGTGTTTGGGGTAAACCTTTTTTATTTTTCGACATAGTCTCCTTTTAGGCTTATACACTTCGTCCAACGATGTTCTAGTTTGTTGATCCCTTCCGAATAATAGGATTTGTCCAAGTCTGCAAAATATCCATTAGTGTCTGCAATCACCTCCTCGTTTGAATAAAATCTTTGTCCCGCCAGCCATTTCTTTAAATTGGGGAACAAATAGTAGTCCGAGGGAGCCAAGTCTGGAGAATAGGGGGGATGTGAAACGAGTTGGAATCCTATTTCCATTAATTTTGCGACCACAACTGCTGAGGTGTGTGCTGGTGCGTTGTCGTGATGGAAAAGGACTTTCTTGTGGGCCAATCGCGGGCGTTTTTCTTGCAGCTCGGTTTTCAAACGGTCCAATAACGATGAATAATATTCACCTGTAATAGTTTTACCCTTTTCCAGATAGTCGATGAGGATTATTCCTTGCGAATCCCAAAAGACAATCGCCATAACCTTTCCGGCCGAAGGAACGGTCTTCGCCTTTTTTGGTGCAGATTCCCCCTTGGTAACCAATTGTTTAGATTGTTGTTTGGTCTCAGGAGTATAGCAATGTATCCATGTTTCATCCACAGTGACGAAATGACGCTTAAAGTCCTCCGGATTCTTCTGGAACAGCTGCAAACCATCTTTGCAAGACTTCACACGATTCCGTTTTTGGTCAAGCGTGGGCAATCGCGGCACCCATCTTGCGGATAGCTTTCTCATGTCCAAATGTTTATGCAAAATATTATGCACCCGTTCAGTCGAGATGCCCACAACACTAGCAATCTCACGCACCTTAACTCTTCTGCCATCCATCACCATATCATGGATTTGATCAATGATTTCTGAAGCCGTAACCTCCACAGGCCGTCCAGAACGTTCAGCGTCACTTGTGCCCATATGGCCAATCCGAAACTTTTGAAACCACTTTATAAACTGTTCTAATCGAAGGTGCAGAGTCACCATAATGTTTATCAAGCTTCTCTTTAGTCTCCTGAGGCGTTTTGCCTTTCATAAAGTAATGTTTAATCACCACACGAAATTCTTTTTCGTCCATTTCTTGAAAATCACTCGACTTCCTTGATTCACACGAATGCCAAACACAAAGAAATAGACCAATATGGCTGAAACTTGGTGTGCGTTTATTCAAGAGATGCTACTAACTAAACATGACCTCGATACGCGCCGGTGGTGCCATCTCTCGGACTTTGCACGGACTTTTCAAACCGGCCTCGTATAATGGGTTTCAATCTTTTTAGCAATAGTTTTTCGAATAACTTTGACATTACAAGTAGTGATATAGGTCTATACGAGGTTACCTCGAGAGTGAGATTAGGCCTACAATATCAAAAGAAGTAAAGACTGAAATCAGAGACAACATAAACCCCAGAAAAGCTTTAGGGATTGACTTAATTAGTGGTGAAATTTTAAAACAATTACCACAGAAAGCGATAGTGAAACTTACCAATCTTATCAATGTAGCTTTTAGACTGTGCCAAGCCTGTGGAAAGTAGCTGAGGTTATAATGGTACCCAAACCAGGAAAGCCACCACACGAGGTAACCTCGTATTGATATTGATGATTCGGTATAAGAAAATAACCGGTCAAGTGCAAGTTGAACTTGCGCAATTAGTGTTCCGTACTTTGATTACTTTTAAAATAAAAAATTTTGCTACAGATGTATAAAATGATCAGTGACTTCACAAAAAACACACCCCAAATGAGTTTTCAACAAAGTTTGCATCCAATCTTTACTGAAATCTGATGACCTTGAAATTTTTTTTTTGTTTTTTTTTAAATACCAGAAAAATTATTAAAGGTAATGCACTCGTGATAATTTTCGTTCAATCTATACCCCGTAGAAAATATTCCGGAATTTTCTCAACATTTTTTGATAAGTGCTTTTCGAGATATGGCGGGGGACAGCGATTTTTCGCGATTTTTTAAAAAACAATACAAAGAAAAGTACGCGCAAGTATTACATTATATATACATTTTTTACTCGTGTTTTCACAAGCTTTCATTTGACACCACACTCGATGACCTAGTAAAAAATTTTTTTTTTCACTTCCGATTTCACCCCCCAAAACTAACCCCTTAAGTCAAAATTTAACTCTCAAAACTACATGGCTCTGATGAGGCCATCAATTTCTATATTATTACCAAATTTCAACTTTCTATGTCAAATAGTTTCGGAGAAAATCGGGTGTGACAGACAGATAGACAGACAGTCAGACACCGAAGTGATCTTATAAGTGTTCCGTACGGAACACTAAAAATAGAAATAAATAAAAATAATGGTGTTACTTGCACAAGAGAAATAGTTTGGCTTCGAATTAAAGATATACAATCTGAGAATGAAATTAATAACTTTAATAGACTTTAATTTATTAACCATATGCACGTGTGACCACTTCAAACAACATAAAATTAAATGTTCCAAAAATCGCCGTCAGTTAACAGTCAATTAACAATATAATAACATTCAAAAGCTTTTTAACGAGTTTCCAAAGTGTAAAGTTATCAATACCCAAATAAACATTAAATTTATCTTAATTTTATGTATGTAAATAAGGACCCTTAAAACGATTAACTCGACAAAGAAATTATTTTTTTTTGGAATCTATCATTGTAAAAGGGTCTTAACTTTAGTCTATCAGTTGAAATTTAATACCAATTTGACATGATTTACTTTATTATATCTTGATATTTATTGATTGGAATAAGTACAGTGAAGTCCGTTTAGAACGAACTCCAAAAAATCACTAAAAATGGTTCGCTATATCCGAAGTTCGTTACAAACAGAAAACAAAATTTAATATCATTTTTCACTGCCTTTTTATTTAGATTAGGCGCTAATGCTTAGAAAAATGAATAATAATAATTACACAGGTCAAGGATGAAAAAACTTTTTTATTAATTTTACCTGATTTCTATATTTTTTGGTATGCTGAGTTCGAAAATAATTATAAAAAAGTCGTATCACCCACCTATTTTTCACATTTTAATATTAAAAATGTGAAAAGTTTATTTTTTATCATTCGAATGTTATTAGGTTGGCAATAAAATCAGAATTTTATAAGGTTGGCACTAAATTCAAATGTTATTAGGTTGGCAGTTCCGATAAATGTCACAGCTGTTTGTTTTCTTCCAGTTAATATAACCTCACATTGCAGTGTTTAACCCATGTGCTTTATTTCACACTCAGAGTATGGCTAATCGTGGTTGTAAAAACTCTCCCAACACTTTTTGTTATATATGTGGTGAATTTGTAGTTCAAAAACATCAAAGAAACATTACTGACTTTGTAAAAAAAGTATACTTTGCATATTTTGGTGTAGAAATCGGTAATCAAGAAAAATGTTGGGCTCCTCATAAAGTATGTTATGTTTGTGTCGAGGATCTTAGGAAATGGTATAAGAAAGAAAAGAAAGCTTTTAGATTTGCAGTACCTATGGTATGAAAAGAGCAAGAAAAATCATTCAAATGATTGTTATTTTTGCAGCGTTGATGTTTCTGGATATAACTCCAAAAATAAGAAAATAATGGTCTGTGCTAACTTTACTTCAACGAATCGGCCGGTAGGACATTGACCGGGACTTCCTGTCCCTGAGCCACCTCAGTCTATTGAAAACGTTTTACAGTTTAGTCCCGAATTTAATGAAAGTCGACCGAATGAAGATGAGTTTCAATGTTCTCTAGAAAATTTAAAACCACAGTTGTTTACACAAGCTGAGTTAAATGATTTAGCGACAGATTTGGGTTTGACTAAGGAAAAAGCAGAATTGCTTGGTTCTAGGCTGAAAGAAAAACCTTTTTTGGAATCTGGAATATCTATTTACCATTATAGAACAAGAGGACCACAGTTTGCTCAGTTTTTCAAGCAGGAAGGGGATTGTTTTTCCCTATTTTGAAATTTAATCGATGTCATATTGTGAGAGAACTGTGAGTGATACAAAAAAATACCAGATACGGTTTCACAAATACATAACACTTAGATGTATTGGTTTAAAAAGTTTTTACAAATATTTCTTTTGTTGGCCTGTGTTATTAAATTAAAAGAAAACTTTCAAAGAAAAATAAAACAAGCCACACTAAAGTTATTATTATGTATGTTGGTACATATACGAGTATAAACGAAAACATTAAAATAAGTAGTTTCTGCAATAAAATCAGTAATTTTCGTTTGTACAATTTTACTTAAAAAAGAAATGGTGTTTATACGAGGCATGTTTTTTAAGTAAGTACCGTTTTGCGATTCCGCCGCCGCAGCGATACGGTCGGCGTTACGCGCATGCGCGCTGGTAACCTACATCTCATGTCTACGCACTGACGCCATTACAGTCTGATTCTTCATTGTATACGTTGTTTACTGAGTGTTTAAGATGCCTCCGACAATCGTGAGTCCCGCCGATTGTGAAGTACGGGCTGTTATACGATTTCTTAGTGCTAAAGGCGTAAAACCGATCGATATTCATCGTGAGATCTGTGAAGTTTACGGACAAAACATTATGAGTGATGGAATGGTAAGGAAATGGGTGAGAGCATTTAAAGATGGCCGCACAAATGTGCATGATGAAAGAACGGGAGTGGGCGTCCTTCGGTCGTTAATGAAGATTTGGTGCAGAAAGTGGACGAAAAGGTGAGAGAAAACAGACGCTTTACAATTTCATCATTGTGCGACTGCTTTCCTCAATATTCTCGTAGTGTTTTGTATCGCATTGTGACCGAGAACTTGAATTACGGAAATTGTGTTCACGTTGGGTTCCAAAAAATGTTGACGGATTTGCACAAAACCCAACGTTTAGGCAGTGCATTGACTTTCCTTGAGCGGTACCACAATGAAGGTGAACATTTTTTAGACCAAATTGTTACTGGTGACGAAACATGGGTGGCCTACGTCACACCAGAATCGAAACAACAATCCATGGAATGGCGACATTCATCATCACCCAAAAAAGTGAAGTTTAAGCAAAAAATTTCTGCCCGCAAAATCATGTGCACAGTTTTTTGGGACAGAAAAGGAGTATTGCTAGTGGAGTTTCTGCCTCGTAATGAGACAATCAATGCAGCGTCTTATTGTGAGACATTGAACAATCTGCGTCGTGCAATCCAGAACAAAAGACGTGGCAAGTTGAGTAAGGGTATCGTTTTGCTGCATGACAATGCCCGTCCACATGTGGTTAATCGGACCAAAGATCTCATCAAATCTTTTAAATGGGAAACTCTAGATCATCCTCCATACAGCCCTGATCTGGCGCCCAGCGACTACCATTTGTTCCTGCACTTGAAGAAGCACCTGGGTGGTCAGCGTCTTCAAGACGATAACGAAGTCAAAACATTTGTGATACAGTGGTTAACAAGTCAGGCGGCAGAATTTTATGAGGAGGGTATTCAAAAACTGGTGCCACGTTATGACAAGTGCCTCAATATTCACGGAAATTATGTAGAAAAGTAGATTAAGGTACAGGCTTTCATGTAAAAATAAAATTATAGCGATATCTTTGCACGTCTTTTTTTTAATTCCAAAACGGTACTTACTTAAAAAACATGCCTCGTATAATTGTCAAGTTCACAAAATCTACTCCATATACGTTCAGGAACTTCACGAGATTCAAAAAAATTGCGATATTAAGTCATTTTCTTAGTCATTTCTGAAATGGATGCAACATGAATATTATCTTCTTCTCCAAGCTCGTCTTCGTTGTCATTATCGCTTAAAATTTTTCCAGAATTCACAGATGTCACAATTTGATCATCAGTTAATATTTCTCTCGTCATTAATTCATTATCAGCACATATATATTCTTCAAAAATAAAGTGATTAAACATCTTTTTAATCCCGATTTTCACTGTACTGTGTTGAATGTCAGCATCGTAAACAAATTCCAGACAATCAGTAGGATCTCAATCTCTCAATCCGCTGAGTGAACGGTAGCTCATCATCTGAGTCATATCTACATTTCTTCCTTAAAAATCCGCCATACTTAAAACAGTTTGTAATGGTTTCTCTACTAACTCTTTGCCAAGCCATATGGATAAAGTTTATACCGAGCGTCCAAGAGAGTTACAGAAAAAATGTTACCTTTATCGATCGTCTCTAACATTTCCATAAGTAAAATCTTTCTATAATGGCATTTTAAAGAATATATCACACCTTGATCCATAGGCTGGAGCTTTGCACTTGTGTTTGGAGACATAAACACAACATCAGGGTGCGCTGGACAATTGTCAATCAAAAGTAATATTTTTCTGTTTGTGAATTTTCTTTGTCCCATTCGAACAGTTCGTTTTTAAAAATTTCTGATTCATCCAGGCTTTACTGTTTGATTTGTACTTTACTGATAAATGTTTGTTTTTAAAACATCTCGGATTGGCACACTTTCCTATCACCGACAATTTTCTTTTCCCTGTTCCAGACATATTTACAGTTACCAACACAGTAATCATTACTGTGTTGGCTTCATCTTGTAAAAACAAACACGTTTCATCCGCATTAAAAATGTCCACATATTCATAACTTTCTCAAATTTCCGGCCATACATTGGCCAACCACTGATTAACAGTCATATCCACTCCTGCAGTTTCTCCTACTCTCTTACCCCCGTTATTATTATATCGCTTTTTTAAATCGTTTAATCCACCTTCTAGAACAGTTAAACTCGGTGTTCTCTATTTTCCTTCCCAATTCACTAGCCTTCTCTTATAAAGTATAGCCGGTAATAGGAACATGTTCATGTCGTTTTTGGCTAAACCATTTAAGGAGTCCTTTATCGACTTGGTCACGTGTAGCTTTTCTTACTTTTTTACAACTAAAGTTTCTTTTATCATAGATTGTTAAGATTTCTTGCCTCTTCTTCCATATGGTAGAAACCGTAGATTTAGTTAAATTCAACTGTTTGCAAACATCACTTTGTTTAACTCCATTTTCTATTTTCCTTGTAGTATCGTGTTTGTCTTTTAAAGTAAACGCTTTATATTTTTGTGTACTCATTTTAAAATAATAATAACTTAATCATTTACTTTGCTACTTTGATCAAATTTGTATTAGAACCGCATAACACAACAAGTGAATTGAAAATAATACTGCTCGAACTAGCTACGCCGCGGAAACCAGTAGAATAGGGGTTCCCAGAGAGTTTCGGTGAATTCCCTAGATCAAGTCGCGCGACATCTAGCACAGGGAGTGGCAAGTTCGTTATTAACTGACACAAAACATCCAAATTTGATTCACTTTATCCGAAAGTTCGTTATAACCGATAAAACTTTGCATTGGTCTTATGGAAGTTTTTTCGTGCATTATAAAATGGTTCGTTTTAACCGGAAATTCGCTATAAACGGGTTTATTATAAGCAGACTTCACTTTATTTTAGTTTAATAGTATTCTTTCCTAGTAATCTCAGAACACTTCTCTTTTATAAGCGCTTAAAAAAAAATGGAAATGTTCTAAAATTTCTACAGATTATTCAGTGAAACATGCTGTATTTATGTTTTGTATAAATGTTTTCATAGCAGTTATGTCTGTAAAATGATGATACGAGGATTGTATCGCGGCCGCACAAGTGTTTTTGATGGAGAACGTCCAGGTCGTCCAGATGAGGTCACCACCTCAGAAGTTATTTAAAAAATCCACGATATAGTGATAAATAATCGGAGAGTCAAAGTACGTGAGATTTCTGAGACTGTAAGCATCTTAAATGAACTGGTGTAGAACATTTTAACAGCTCATTTGGATATGATTACGCACAACTGACAATAAACACGCACGCGTGTCAATTTCAAAAAAATGTTTGACGATTTTTAGAGTCGATTCGTAACTGTTGACGAAACATAGAATCATCATAGTACACCAGAGACCAAAGAAGAGTACAAACAGTCGATTTTCCGTGGCGAACCGGCGCCAAAGAAAGGCAAAGCGACTATATCGGCCACCAAAATCATGGCTACAGTGTTTTGGAACGCACGCGGCATAATCCACGTCGATTACTTTGAAAATGGCAAAACAATTAATGGGGAGGATTATGTATTATTGGATTGTTTCAACCATGCTCTGAAAGAAACTTGCGCATTTGCTGTAGAAAAAATTCTCTTTCATCAAGATAATGTACGCGTGGACCCTTGTGTTATCGCCACGGCAAAATTCCATGAGTTAATATACGAATTGCTTCTGTATCCACCATATCTTCCAAATTTACCTCCCAGCGATTATTTTTTATTTCTGAATATGAAAAAAAGGTGATTGCTGAAACAAACGCCAATTTTGAAGAGTTGGAGAAATCGTATTTTTTGGATGGGATACAAAAGATAGAAAAACGTTGAACTGAGTATATCGAGCTAAAAAGAGACTATGTTGAAAAATAAAATAAATTTTACACATAACAATGTTTTTCTCTCGTCAAGGCCAGGTACTTATCATAAAAGCCTCGTATTTACAATTTATTTACAGTTTCAATCCATATATACTCACTTAAATAGGAGTTATTATTGGTGATTTTTTTCAAAGCATTTTTTCTTGCCTCTCAACGGTATAAATTCATGTGCGTTCCTTATAGACCAGTCGATTTATAGTCATATATAATCCACCTTCCTAAAATTCTATAAACCTAAGCCTACCAGAAACCTTAATCTTTTAGAACATCTAAAAAAGGTTGGCGAGTCTCTTCTATAAAACTTATTGAATGGAAACGTATGGGCATAATAAAGACATTTTAATAGGAAAAAAAAAACAGAAAGTGAAATCGATTGTACAATTTCGAAAAAATTACAGGAGGTTGCATTATTCCTTTAATTACGATTGTAATTATTGTTATGAGTTAATTGTATACTAATTAATTGGCAATCATTGTGGCAATTAAAAAAAACTGTATTAGATACACACTGTTACGGTACGCATTAATCATAAAATGATCTTATTTAAAAGTAATATCTTTTTTTACGCATTTTTAATTTCACTCTTTAACGAGGTGCAATAAAATGGCAGATAAGTGATTGTTAAAGGGTACAGAGGTGGAAAATTGTTTTTATTTTTGGAGCTTTCAAAAAATGCTGACATGTAAAATACAACTACGTCTATTTTTTTATTATTTTTATTTAACTTTAACAATATTTTTGCATATACTCTCATTGTCTGGACTTATTTTCAACTAACGTGGCATCATATTGTCCGAGATAATGTCCACAACCTTATTTTTAGTAACATTAAGGTTCTCGTGTCGAACCGCTCGCTCCCTGTCCTATAAATGGGAGGTGAACGTAACGCGACGTTCTACTTTCTGTTCACCTGTTTCGCTCTAACTCCAAAATAAAGTCTGTTTTCCAGTTTTGGATGGTAGGCTCTTTTCTTTAGGTAAATTCTTGGTTTTCGATTTCATTGCTTCGTTTTCTTTCGACTCGTCCTGGAACCAATAAAAGATACTGTTTAGCTCATTTTGGAATTACATTTTTTTTATGGCTCTAGCACACGTGTTACAGGGAAGTCCCTAAAGCGCTCCAGGAGCGGCATGTGTCCGGAAAAAAAGCGATTCACGTTGTTCTTGAACTGCTGTAAATTGTACTCGGTGGGAAACACAGCCCTGGGCAAATTATTCCGAAGGCATGATGTTCTCCATATAAAAGACTGCTTGAAAAGCGTTGTTCGCGGAGTAACAAGCTGAACCTCATACGGATGTGAAGTATTAGCGCGACGTGTATTTTTAACATGCACCGCTCTGGGAGGAATTAAGCAGGCTACATCCTTCGAACACTTTCCATGAAAATACTTGTAGAACAGACTCAAGTCGCCAACCGTTCTTCCACGTTTCAGCGAATTAAGGCCGTCGGTCAGTTCCGGGTCTCCAATCAGACGAATAACTCTTCTCTGAATAGAATCCAACAAATGCAGTGTGTGTTTGTGAGCGGAACCCCAAACATGGGAGCAGTATTCCATAGTTGATCGAATTTGAGCTTTGTAAAGAATTAACAGTTGTGGAGTGTAAAGCTTTCTGGTTCGAAATAATATTCCCAACTTTTGACGAGCTCTTCTTGCTATGCCTGCAAGATGTTCATGCCAGGATATATTTAAAATAAATAAATAAATAAATAAATAAATATGGTCTTTATTTCCAATTATGAAAGAGAAAACAAAACACCATAAACTAAATAAACAAAATGCTACATTAAATTGGAAAATGCCGAAGGTCAGCTGGGAATGTAAGACCATGAAGGTACAAACATTCCCCTGTTCTTTACCTTAAGCATCCTAATACTAAAGTTTATCGAATACAATATTTATCTATTAAACTGTGCTAGTATCTTAATAAAACTGTGTAATGTTGTAAGTGTTAGGAAAAAAGAAAAAAAAAGACAAAGAAAATAGAGAATGGCTCATGACACAACTAGAGCAAACAAAAAAAAAAAACCTTGATATAAATTAAATTGTTAAACAGACAGGTGAGTCACCCCAACATATCCGAGATAAACAATAAAATAACAATATATTTGCTCCCAAATGAACGCCCAACAAATTGCTAGGGGAATAGAGTGCCCCGACATGACTATGTCGGGTTCAGCAACGTTAACTTTTTTAGAAAACGCTGCCGCCTAGGTTTTTGTAGCGTTAAATTCCACTTGGTTACTGTCACCTCAAGATAGAATTTCTTCCAGGTCTTTATTAAGTTAAACGACCTCGTGCTGTCTGCGGGTATTCGCCTGAGTAGCCGATGTCCGAGCGTTCAAAGTGAATGAAGAGATAAGCGTACTGCCATCTGCAAAGCTGTAGATTGTCTTCCCGGTCTTTCCCAGCCGATCGTTAATGTAAATGAGAAAGAGAGTAGGAGACAGTATGGAGCCTTGGGGCATACCGACATTGATAGTGAAGGTGTTAGAAAGAAATCCGTCGATCGCCACTCGTAAAGAACGCTCTCTGAAGAAACTTGAGAGCCACTTTCAGACATACCACAAGAGCTTAGCCAACAGTCCATCGTGCCAAACACGATCGAAAGCCTTGAATATGTCAAGAGCAACCGGTCGAGATTCTCCAAAGTGTTCAATTGCGTTGTTCCAAACATGTGTTATATAAGTCAGAAGATCTCCTGTTGATCTATGTTTACGAAAGCCATATTGGTGATCACTAATAATGTTGAATCCTTCAAGATATTTTAGAAGATGCTGATTGATAACCTTTTCTATTTTTTTTTTTTAAATTGTGAAGTAAAATTGTGAAGTAAATGAAGTACACTTATTTAGAAAGAATAAAAATTCATTTAATAGATACAATTTTTTTACAGTTTTAAGATACCAGTTTTATCGTCTCAATTTTAACTTTCCAGTTTTAAAGTACAATTTTAGAGGACTACTACTTCAAATCTCAATAACCTATTTTTTCTGCCAGTTTTTCTTGTCAAGTTTTCATTTTTAGTGTTCCGTACGGGACACTTATGGGATCACTTCGGTGTCCGTCTGTCTGTCTGTCACACTCGATTTTCTTCGAAACTATTTGGCATAGAAAGTTGAAATTTCGGCACAACTACAGAAATTGATGGCCGAATCAAAGCCGTGTAGTATGGAAAGTTAAATTTTGATTTAAGTGATTAGTTTTGGGAGTGAAATCGGAGGCGAGGCAAAAAAGAAATTAGCAGGCCATCGAGTGGGGCTTGTAAAAATACGAGTTCAAAAATATATATAATGTAATACTTGCACACATTTTTCTTTGAATTATTTTTTAAAAATGACCAGAAATCGCTGTCCGTTCCCTCTATCTCGAAAAAGAACATAATCTCTATATAAAATGTAGACTAAGCGAAAAATATCACGAGTGCATTACGTTTCATGATTTATCTGGTATATAAAAAAAACTATTTGGTTTGACAATATGGTGGAGATTTTTTAATATGCTTTTCAGACTACACACTGGTGGATGACAAATAGGTACCGGGACAAAATAATTTTATTTTATTTGTTTATAATTAAACAAATATTTAGGTAGTAAATATATGTTTGTACGTAATTCCCGGGATGACACATTGGTCGTAAGCTTTTGCCTTCAAATAGTTTGGAACTTCTTTGTCTTTTAAGATGTAACTAAGCTTTCCAAATGTACCCCAACCTATTCCTATTCTTCTCGTTATTTCTTCGGACATATTTTTATTCGCTGGTACGATTTGTTGGCCTTAGTATGTATATTTGTCAACAATTTCCAGCGGTGTAGCTTCTAGGTAATCTAGGGTAATCTTTCATCAAAGTAAGACGAAAATGGACATGTATTGCATTAGCTCATGAAGAACACCTTATTTCACTGGCAAGTTAACACATAAAAATGTTATTTTTTCAAACAAAACTACTTGTGCATCCTAATAATTTATTAAATACCTCTGCGTTCATTAAGTTTTTACTATTATGGTTTTTTTTTTCAAACATTGATGTAGGTAAATGATGTAGTGTGACAAAGCTTTCAAGCACATCAAAAATAGATTAAAATAGGTACTCACGTCAAACAGAACGATATTAACGTATATTTTACTTCAAATGTATAGTATAGTATAAAAGCTAAAAAAGTACATAATCGAGAGAATATTACGATGAATATTAAGTTTTTTTTGTAAATGTGAACATGTACCTGTGGGCTATAACCGTGGTTTCTGTCTACTAACGTAAAACACAATAAGGGGCTCAGTGATACCGTCAAAAATAGCGTAGTTAATAAGGTTCCGAGGGTATCAGAGTACAACAAACACATGTGCATATGATACTGACGCTCGAAACAACCCAGTTCATAAAACTATAACGAATCAGCGAGGCCCCGAATAAATTGTTCAAAGGGCATACCAAAATCATATTGATGTGTTATTCGTATAGAGATTAAACATATTTTGTACATTGGTGAGTCTAACATAACATTCCTACTAGATCTCAGCAAAAAGAAATAATTTCTTGATATACCTGGACTTCTGATTAGCAACAAACTTGCACGCTTTCAACAAAGAAGAACAATAAACACCACCACAGTAAACATAAAACACAGTAGCGACAGTCCGACTGGGTACCTTTGATCTCAAGGGGTTCGAGTTTGTAATGATCATATAAACCTGTCGCCATATTGCTGGTATGATGCTCGCGAGTTTTTGAATTAGTCAAATTCCTTTTATCCTATTCTGTAGAATAAAAATTAATTTTAGCAGATAATATCTCCTTTCGAGATACCACATATATTTTTACAAGCACTAACCACACAACAAAAACTTCCTCTTAACATCTTTTTTATAATTATTTTCAAGTATAACGTCAAACGAGCCATTTACTTACTGGAAAATTCTTCTTCTTCTTATTCTTTCAGCCGCTCTCTACCCAATGTCGGGTATAGGCCTCTCTCAAATCTTTCCATTTTTCTCTATGTTGATACCAGTTAAGCCCTCCGATTCTCTTCAGATCGTCGCTTCATCTCTGTTGGGGTCTTCCTATGATTCACTTTTCACCCCATGGTCTCCACCTAGTGATCTTGCCACTCCACTTATACGTCCCTCTCGCTACGTGGCCGGCCCAGCTCCATTTCAGAGATGTTATCCGTTTAGTGATATCATCCACCCTTGTTTGTTGTCTAATCCATTTATTAGTTTTCTTGCCCTTCAAAGTAACACTCAACATCTTCCTTTCCATAGCTCGTTGGTGAACTTGTAGTTTTTCTATTGTTCTTTTAGTTAAAACCCATATCTCGGCTCCATACATTGTTACTCATGTACTTTGTCTTGGAGAAATTTATGTCAAGTTCCACTTTTCTTGCTTGGTGGTGGACATTTGTGATCATTTGGATCATTTCATTCTTATTGTTTGCTATAATTACAATGTCATCTGCAAATCTCAGGTTGTTTAGCGGATCGCCAGCTATCAGAAGGCTATTTTCGTCGCAATTCAGTTCTTTAAATACATCTTCTAAGATCATTCTAAACAACTTAGGCGATATTACATCGCCTTATCTTACTTCTCTGTTCACTGGGATCTTGTTTGTCAGTTCTTGATTTACCATAACTTTGAGTGTTGCTCGTTCATATAGGAGCATTTCTAAGAGCTATCTGGAACAATATTAATAATAAATTTCGGAGCACGTTACAAAAAAATTCTCTTTGAAGTTCAAATGTAAACACAACCCGCGACAGCGCTGGCAGCCACGTTGTTGGTATGATAAAAAACAGAACTTAAAAATTTTCTTAAGCGTCGCTGCTCTGTTTTATGTTTATTGTGACACCACCATTAATGATTTTAAAACAAAAATATTATTGAATGAAATTCTCTGCGTTTTTGAAGGCTATCAAAATCACTGCGATAATATTGCATTGTCTATCCCTCTCTGTGGGTACATTCCGTCCCCTTTTAAAGAAAGATATTTTAAAAATTTTCTTTGTACTTGCTCCAATGCTAATATATATTTACTATAAATTGGTGATCATACCAAGGAACCATATTCCAATTTGCTTCTCACCAAGGACGCAAACAATGTTGTACAGTTGTATTCTTAAACAACTTTCTCAAGGTAAATTACAACATTCGTGTTGCTTTCGCTGTTATTTTGTTTATGTGAGCACTAAAACCTAGCCGTTAAAATCAAATGTAATCACCAAATCACATGTATTTTCTACTTTAACTAACATCTATCCATCAGTAGCGTAATCGTACGGCAAAGGACAGAATTTGTTAGTAAACGACATCACTGACAACTTTGCGTTGAGCATCAGTTTGTTGACCGCACACTAATTATAACCTTTGTTAAGAGCGTTTTGTAATTTTTTGTAATCCTCAAATCTTTCCACCGGTAAATACAGCTTTAAGTCATCGGCATTCAAAAAGAAGAAGACCTAGAACCATTATAGTGAACATATTGAGATTGCTGTATCAGAGATGGAAAAAAATGCACAAATCTGTCAGATAAACCTATTTTGCCACATGCTTTATAGAACACCACATCAACCTGGCCTTTATTGTTGATAACACTTAATAAAAATTATACAAACCATTCCATGTTGGTGGTAGTTGACTGTTCCCTCAACTAGCTCTATTGTTTTAGGGTAATAACCTACTCCGTTCTACTTATTAGGCCGGTCATATTGAGACCGGTCTGTAAGTACGCATGCCAGATTTATCCCACTTTTCAAATACTGGACATGTTTTACTGATCTTCCAACACTGGGAATAGGTTCCCTTACTCATTGATGAGTTAAAAAATTTGGCAAATAGATCCCATGGTTGCTTTTCGTCTACAGCAGTGGGTTTTAACTGAGATCATGGCTCTCGCGGACAAAGTGGTCCATGCATAAGCACACTAAATGGTGAGCAAAAAAAACTATTTGGCTTCATTTAACACTGCTCCTAGAATTTAGTGTTCATATATTTTTACGGATTTTAGTATCATTTCAAACCCCATTCTCTTTCTAATGATCCCAAATTCCATAGCATACCTCATGCTTTTTTTACCAATCAGATAAGTGACAATGATAACATAAATGACGGTTGGTTAAAAATAAAAACAAATGTATTAGAAGCTGCATGTGAGGCATTAGGGATTAAAACTGTTTCCGAATATACCACCTCAAGATACTATAACACTAGTCGAACAGCTTTTAAACTCAAACCACATTAATTATATTAAAAACAAGAAATACTCATTACACCTAAGACTTGTTTAGCACAAAACTATTTTGAATTTAATAACACTATATACACTAATAATAAAGCCCTCATAATGGGTAATCCACTTAGTCCCCTACTAGCAGAAATTTTCATGAATTCTATAGAATCCAAAATCAGTGAACATCCGTTTTTTAAAAAATTTATTTATTGGTATAGATATGTCGATGATATTTTAGCCTGCTTCACAGGAACAGATAGAACTCAAAATATTTTGTGATTACATAAATAATTTACATGCTTATATAACTTCTTAGATTTAACTATAACAACAAATAATAATAAACATACGTTCTCTATTTACCACAAACTATCGCATACTGACCCAACAATATATAATAAATCATGTCACCCAATCCAACACAATCTACTACTACCTTTCTTAGCTTGATCCATAGACTACTATCTATTCCATTAAATGAAAAAGATTTTCTTAAAGAACTAAACATAATAAAACAAATTGTAGTAAATAACGGATATAAGGTAGATATAGTCAACAAAATTTTAAAAAAGAAAAAATATAAAAAAAGCATTAGAACTAATTTTTCCCAGACAAAAAATGAATCAAGAACGCTATAGTGTTATTATACACATAGGCGAGACTAGCAATAAAATTAGAAATGTCTTAACAAAAAAACTAAATAGTAATGTAGCATTTAAAACAAATAATACCCTAAGCCAGGGGTGCTCAAACTTGAACTGCTGGCGATCTACCTCAGTATTGTTAGAATACGATCGATCGACTCTGAGAGGCTGCAAGTAAGTGTGATGCAGGATTGTCGTCTAGGTAGGGTGTATCGTGGCATAGATATTAGTTTTCCGCACAATATGCATTTTTTTAGTCAAGGTAAGTGTAGGTCTGCTCTAAAATGTCAATGAAAAAACTCATAATTATTCAAAATTGGGAGTTTATTGGTTCTTACAAAACAAACGAGTTCTAGTGCCTAAACTTAACTAAAGAGTGACTTTGGATGTTGAAGCGTGGCACTGCATGTCCTCAGCATATTTTTCATAAGATGGTACGTAATTACCGAGTGCTAATCGCAAGCATGATGACATATGTTCGTCAGTTAGTCGATTTGCGATATTTGACTTCATTATCTTCATTTCAGAAAATGCAGACTCGCACGAGTAAGTTGACCCAAACATTGCCGTCAGTTGAAGGGCGATTTGCCTTAGATTCGGATATTTGCTTTGCTTTGAGATGTATATCTGATATAATCTGCATTTTCAACAGAACATGAGTCCATGTTAAACTGACTTGCTATTTCAGTAGCTAATTCCTCAATGTTTTTACACGAAAAGGATAACTCATAAATGATGCGATATTTGCCAATTTACTGAAATCAAAAAACGTATTTCGAATTGGCCCAAAATATTGATAATTCTGCCTCATAAATATCATAATTCAACTGAAGAATCCTTGCTTTCAAAGATCCTTTCTTTTCAGTTGATCTATCATAAGTTGCAATTTACTTTTTGAATGCGTTTATTGCGCTAATCATCTCAATAATAGTTTTTCCTTTACCTTGAAGCGCCAAATTAATGGTGTTTAAATGCATTGTGATGTCTGTCAAAAAATGCCAAATCAGTCAGCCATTTTCCGTTTTTTTCAGCATCTGAGTGTCATCTCCTCTTTCGTCCAGAAAAGCTGTTATTTCGGGCAATAATTCTTGAAATCTTTCTAGGAATTTTCCGCGACTCAACCACCTGACGTCCGTGTAAAGAACTAAATCAGTGTGTTCAGCTGACTCACTATCTTCCAACTGCAATTTAAAGAGCCGTCGTTGCAAGCTACGTGCACGGATAGAATTCACAATTTTTATTGCAATGCCCATAATCTCCTCCATGTTTAGAACTTTTGAACACAAAACTTGTTGATGTATAATGCAATGGGAGGAGAAAAATGGAGGGAAATCATCATTAGCTCGACACAATGCCACCAAACCGTTTTGTTTCCAGTCATTGCTGGTGCGCCATCGGTTGTAATGCACACTAGTTTATATATTGGTAGCTTGTAGTTTGTTACAAAATTGAAGAAACGTCATATATATCTTCGCCACGGATCTTTCCATTCAGAGGAATCATTGTCAAAAACTCTTCCTTAGCCGACATGTCATTGAATACCATTCGAATAAAAATACACAGCTGGGCAGTGTCTGTCATATCGGTGGATTCGTCGAACTGTAAAGAAAAGTATGTACATTCCATGATATCATGTTTTAGTTTATCTGCCATGTCCTGACTCATGACTTCAACACGCCTTGTGACAGTCGGACGAGATAACTGAAGTTCTCTAATAGCAGACATAATCTCTGTTTTATTTTTAAAATCTCCAAATAAAGTCTCACCCGCTTCAATAAATGCTTCCTTCACAACCAATCCATCATCAAATGGTTTCTTGTGTTTCGCCAATATATGAGATATTTTAAATGACGCGATCGTTGCAGCTTTTGATTGTTTGGCTGGTCTTGTGAACATGGTTTGTTCTTTTTTCAAACAAGTTATCAAATCACGTATTTTTCGTTTTCTTAATTCACTCTGTGACGGAAAATCCTTTTCATAGTTTTTTATGAACCGTTTTATGTCTAAGTTCCCACGCTTAGGTATTGCAACTGACGCACGGCAAATGAGACAAATGCACTTATCTTTTACCATACCAAAAGAAAAATTCTTCCTCCCAATCGTTATTAAAATGAATAAGTTTTACTTTTCTTCGCCGCACTCATTTTGGACTATTTATTAATAAACTTTGTATCGATGTATCGCCTTGAAGTTACAACTCAGACTGACTCCTATTCCTGCAGGCGCAACATTTATATCGGCGCGAACGAAGTTTCGAATGTTCCCGTCAAACACGCCGCCCGAAGTTTCTAGAAAAATCGGCGGGAATCAAAAACGCGTCTTTTCTTTGACAAGTACCGCGCGTTCCTTTGATAAAGCCGCCTTTTGCCACTAGCAGGGGGTTATTACGATAAAAGAAAGTGATGAGGGGGTTATTCTGGCCTAATTGTGGATCGAATAAATTTTAGTAGTTTATTCATTACATTTTGTTTTAGTTACCTAAAACAAAATCTGTGAATAGTTCTATATCGGAATTTTTTTCTCGAGATCGACTCAAAAAGCACTCGCGATCGACCGTTTGAGCACCCTGCCCTAAGCAAATATATAAAAAATAATAAGTCAAAAACAGACAAAAAGCAAAGATCAGGTGTTTATAAACTTAATTGTGAAAATTGCGTTTGTACTTATATTAGTCAAATAGGAAGAAATTTAAAAAAAAGAATAAAAGAACATTTTACGTCTTTTATAACTAGCAAATCAGACTCAAATTACGCTAACCATTTAATAGAATCGGAACATCAGTTTAATAAAAACGTTGAAATTTTACATGTTGAAAATAAAGGGTATAAATTAAATTGGCTTGAATCTCTGGAAATCAATAAACTTAAAAATACTAATTATTTGTTAGACGACCAATTAGAATTAAATAATTCACCTCTTTTAAATATATTTCAATAACACCGTACTTAATTAATTTGTTATCTATAATGTAAAGTCTTTATAAAAGTATAATTAGGGATTCCAACATTATTGTATTTTATCTGTAGGGATCTTATATATATAACAAATTTTCCATCTTGTTCTTTTAATCTAGATAAAGCTACAGTGATAGCGAAACATGTTGATATGTTAAATTAAATGTGGAGTTTACCAGTAAACGAAAAAAAATTGTTTTACTGTTCACTTAAGATTAAAACTGTCGATAAAAATAAAATATAGAGAACAAAAACACCAAGGTTCAGTGTAGAAATCAAAAAGAAATGTCATAAAAAGAAAGAAAGCTATCTAAAGTACAGGTCAATCAGGACAGATGATGCCTACCAAAGATGCAAAAGAATACGAACAGAAACCCACGAAGAACAAATACTGAATACTGGGAGAGCTACACAAAAAAATTAGAATAAGACTTCTATGGTCAACAGAAACAAATTTGGCGATTCATAAGACAGTAGAGAACTGAGATAAAAGAACTAATAGAGTATACACACGTGAAGAAAGAAACGTGGGTAACATCTTACACAATTATATAAAAGGGAACAGACTATTACTCTGCTATAAACACCAGAGATAACGATAAACAAAGAAACTTATATAACTGAAGAAGATGTGATAGAAGCACTGAAAAAATTAGAAAACCGTAAATCTCCCGGCGAAGACCAAATAGCTAATGAACTACTAAAATATTGGGTCACACTGTGGTTAAGCAACTCCAGATCCTTATACAGATGATTGTAAGAACAGCACCAGTTATACTAATGCCCAAGAAGGGAGAAAGAGAAGATCTACTAAACTGTATACTGAAATTAATAACAAAATTATTACAACAAAAATAAACGCCAGAATACGACGGAAGAAGAACAGCAGGGGATTCAGAAATGGGCGCTTATGTACCGATACCGTATTCATTGTGAGACAGGTAAAAGAAAAATCCATAGAATACAACATTCCAGCATACTTGTGCCTGATAGACTTAAAAAAAGCTTTCGACAATGTACAAATAGCAGACGTTATTCATCTATTATATAACAGGAACATCCCATTAGACCTAATTAAAATTATCGAGAATATGTATAAAGACAATGAAGTAGACACAAGATTAGCATATGAAATGACAGAACCAATCAACTATGAATCTGGAATCAGGCAGGGAGGCTCTTCTTCCATTTAATATTGTCGTGGATGAAATTATAAAGAATGTCAAAAGAAAAAAAGGGATATAGAATGGGTAAAAGAGAACGATCTGCAAAGGCTGATATACGAATTTTACATAGCAGCAAAACAATATCAACTTTCAGAAAATGAACCTACCGGTTATAGACTTAGGGACGTGGAAAAACCACTATAAAAAGTAATTGCAAGAAGACAGAGACCAATATAAACTAGAATCTCTTAAACCTATTAAGATTGATGGAAATAGAAGAAACACCAGATATGGTAAAAGAGGTTCTTAAATCAACTAAAAATGGCAGAGCAACTGGACCTGAAGGAATACTAGCAGAACTCGCTAAAGCTGGACCAATAAAAATGCAATGCAATATTCATCTATTATCATCTCAACTGAAAAAACCAAGACATTAGTAATAGCTAGAGACCGGATTATATGCGTTTGCATATTTTCATATGCATTTGCATATTTAGACCATTCTCACCGATTATTGCATATTTTACCTAAAATCTAATAATGATGCATGTTTTCCCTATATTTACAATATTTCTCGGTATTACTAGGCAATTGAATTGCTCAGGGTATTGTTAATGGCGCCGTCTGGAACCGATCTTATCGCCGGACATACCTGCAATAGTCTAAACATCGATTAGGTTATAGTGCCAAGGGAATACCCAAAATTACGACGGTATTTTATTCCTTTGTTTCTTGGTCGGGATATTAAGTGATAAGTAGTTAGTTTTCTAAGAATATTTGTTTGAGCATGGATCAAATAAACAACTTTTTTCTCGAAGACGAATCTTTATTTTAAAACAAGATATCAGTTTTAACATTATTGTTGATGCGCTTGCATCAGTGTAGTCTTTTTTCAATTTTTAACGTGTTGTGTTATAGTTTAACGTGTACCATACCACCCGCAAAAATAGTGTCTGTTCGGAGGTAGCTGATTATCCTGGAATATTTACATACGACGGAAAAGTTTTATATTGTCAAGTTTGCGAGAAAAATGTTTCGTGCACAAAAAAGTTTCAAATTGACCAGCATGTCAAGACAAGTCTTCATATCGCAGGATTGCAAAAAAGGACCCACGACAACAACTTATAACAGCAGCAAGTAGTAGTGATTCCACTTCTATAGGCAAACAAAAAAAAACACTTTAGCATGGATTTATGGGAAGCATTGCTTGCAAGTAATATTCCTCTCCACAAACTTACAAATCCTACATTTAAAGATTTTCTGCAAGAATATTGCTTAAATCAAAAAATACCAGACGAATCAATACTGCGTAAAAATTACATACCAACAATTTACCAACATGTTCTGGAAGAAATACGTAATGAACTTAAGGATGACATTATTTGGATTTCAGCTGATGAAACTACCGGCAGTTGTGGTCGCTATATTGCGAATTTAATTGTGGGTGCGTTAAGATTAGAGCCTTCTTCTTCCTATTTGGTGGCCTGCAAAGAAATTGACGCCAGATTTGTGAATGAGGGTATTAAAAAAATATTTCCTGAATCTTCTGCAGATGAAAGAGTGTTTATATTTCTCTCAGATGCTGCGCCCTATATGGTCAAGGCAGCCAAAGTCTTCCAAGTATTTTATCCAAATTTAATTCATGTGATGTGCTTTGCTCACGGAGTCCATCGACTCGCTGAAGAAGTATGATCCACGTTTGGAAATGTAAATAAATTGATTTCATCAGCAAAGGAAGTGTTTCTTAAGACATCTGCTCGCAATAACACCTATAAAGAAAAACTGCCAAATGTGCCTTTACCTCCCGAACCAGTGGTAACTCAATGGGGAACATGGATTGAAGCTGTAGTATTTTACAATGAACATTTCGAGGCCATCAGAGGTGTAGTAAATGACTTCGATAGTGCAGAGGCTATGGCAGTTCGTCAATCCAAGGACGCATTTAACGATTCTGATATTAAAAAAAAAAACAGCTTTGATTAGCACTCACTTTTCCCACATACCTGCGAGTATTAAAAAGCTTGAAACTCGAGGTTTGGAGTTGACCGAATCAATTCAGTTAATGAATAAAATCCGTCAAATAAACTCCACATTGCCAGATGTATTCTCGCGTAGAGTTAAAGAAAAGTTTGAAAACATTTTGTGCAATAACCAAGGCTTTGAACCTTTGTGTCAAATTGATAGTTTTTATTAATGGGACGGGTGAACTTTCGCCAGAAACAATAAGTGCTAACATAGCACCCAAATTCAAATACTGCCCAGTTACCTCAGTGGATGTGGAACGGTCTTTTTCCACTTATAAAAATATTTTAAGTGATCGAAGACACAATCTCACTACCCAACATTTGGAACAATACCTTATTGTTTACGTGTACAAAATGTGTTAAATAATTTTAAAAAATGTTAAATAATTGTTAATTAAATTTAAACATCGTCGATAACTTGTTAATTTTATGCTGATTTTGAAATAAAAAACTAAAAATTACTACTTTTTATTATTATTTTAATTTTGCTTATTTTTTTGACCCTTTTCATGCATATTTTAAGCATTTTTCATGCATATTTTAAGCATTTTTTCATGCATATTTGCATGCGTATTTCAATATTTTTATGTTGCATATAATCCGGTCTCTAGTAATAGCGAAAGAGCCAATCAGGTGCAAGCTGGTGGTGGAAGATAAACCAATAGAACAGGTCGATTATCTGGGCATCAAAATATCTAGTATCGGAAAAATCGAGGATGAAGTAAAATACCAAGTCAACAAGGCTAAAAGAATAGCGGGATGCCTCAATGATACCATATTTCGAAATAAATTCCTTTCCGTTTAGATCAAAATAAGAATATACAGGAGCGTAATACGACCAGAATGACTTACACATCTGAAACAAGACCCGATACAAGTATAACACAGAAGATGCTGAAATCAACTGAAATGGAAATACTTAGGAGATGTACAAACAAGACATTGAGGGATAAAGAAAGGAGTGAAGACATAAGACGCGCATGTAATATAGAAAATATCAACCAATGGATAAGAGGAAGAAAATTGGAATGGGATCAACACATAGGAACAATGGCAAACGATAGGACAGTACGGAGAGCAAGAGACAAGTCACCGAATGGGAGAAGATCAATGGGACGTTCAAGAAAGAGTTGGAGCGACGATCTATATAGCAGAGAACAAAGAAAACAGGCAATAGTGCCTAACTATAAGAAGAAGAAGTGTGGCGTCTCACTCCGAGGTACACCTTCTTCTTCATGATTCTGGTCTCCGTGTAAAGGTGTCAATGTCTTGGTAACGTTTGTAGACTCTAGAGACAGCAGACTGGCTCAGGTGCAGTTGCGCAGCGACTACACGTTGACTATGCCCTTCTTGCAATAGGGCAATGACTTGTGCCGTTTTTCTTTCGCGATGGTATCCATTTTCCGATGACGTAATTAGTGAACAGGTATAGCTTGACGGTTCAAGTTCCGACAAAGGAATGATAGGAAAATGCAATTGCACGTGTTCTCATAGGGATGAATAGCGCGCAACGAGTATGTTACTGAGCGAGCAAAAACGGTTCTATTGAGTAAAACCCTTTTAATCAGTAAAACTTTTTTGGAAATCTAAATGTGTTTGGTATTATTGGAAAGAGTAGACAATCAGCATTCTAATGATATCAAAAATAATACCACTATTTGAAAATTAAATTCAAGTATCGGTACTACTCAGTATATATCACCACTACACCAAACACTTTATTTTTGCACTCGACGCGCGTTTCGCTAACCATGTTAGCTTCATCAGGAGCGATGATTGACTAAAGCTAAACTACAAATCTACCCTATTTATACTTAGCCTAACCCTTGAATTACTCAAGCGGAACTAATGACATAGGCAAGGCCATCAGTTCCGGTCAAGTAACCAGTAGAGAGGACTATAAGGAATAGGCCCTCTGTCTTTATTTAAACTACTTTTACATTTTTATGATTTCCATACTTTCGTATGCGTTCAACAATCTCCTATCAGATACATTTTTTATTAATCTTAGATTATCTAATGTTACAGTATGATCAGCTTCAAGGGCATGTTCGGCAATGCTAGACTTTTCTGTTCTACTGTATTTTAAGTGTGCTAAGTGTTCTTTAAATCTTGCTTTAATTGACCTTTTAGTTTGCCCAACATACTTTTTGTCACAATCATTACAACTAATTTCATAAATTCCACTTTTCCTCACAATTAGGAATTTTATCTTTGGGATTTCCTAAGATATTCCTCAGATTGTCTGATGACTTATAGACTAAGGTGAGGCCTACCTTATTAAATACCTTATTGAGTCCCTTGCTATATTTCGGATTATATGGTATGGAGACATTCTTGGTGTTATTTTCTTCGCGTGTAAAAAAGGTGGAATTCTGAATATTAAACCTAAACTTATGTCTATTTATTAGCTTATTTACCAAGTCATCGTCATTAACCATTAACTCTAGTTATATTTCTAATACGATTCCTTATTTTTTTTTAAAGTTTACTTTATTCAGAGGGAAAGTGACCAAACGATGAACTAAAAAATGTAATGAGGCTAATTTATGTTGTTTGCAATGAAATGAATTATTAGGAATATATCTATCTGTTACTGTGTCCTTCCTATAGATATCAAATTCTAATCTATTATTATGTTTAATAATTAAAATATCTAGAAAAGGCAATTGTCCTTTGTTCTCAACTTCGTAAGTGAATTTAATGGAATTATACCCGCTATTTAATTTAGAAACAAAATCATCAATATTTGCTTTCTTTGCATCAAAAATCGCGAAAATATCATCCACATACCTATACCATACCCTTGGGAAATATTCGAATTCTTGACTGGCTTCGATTTCAAACTTACTCATGAATAAATTGGCTATGAAAGGTGATAAGCATTTACCCATAGCTGTTCCTTCTTTCTGAACATAAAATTGATTGTTATATTGGAAATAATTTTGTTCCATACAAATTTTAGATAATGTTAAGTATTCACGAATAATTTTGTCGACGAAATTATTCGTGACTCAATAAGGTATTTAATAAGGTAGGCCTCACCTTAGTCTATAAGTCATCAAACAATCTGAGGAATATCTTAGGAAATCCCAAAGATAAAACTCCTAATTGTGAGAAAAGTGAAATTTATGAAATTAGTTGTAATGATTGTGACAAAAAGTATGTTGGGCAAACTAAAAGGTCAATTAAAACAAGATTTAAAGAACACTTAGCACACTTAAAATACAATAGAACATAAAAGTCTAGCATTGCCGAACATGCCCTTGAAGCTGATCATACTGTAACATTAGATAATCTCAGATTAATAAAAAATGTATCTGATAGGAGATTGTTGAACGCATACGAAAGTATGGAAATCCTAAAATGTAAAAGTAGTTTAAATAAAGACAGAGGGCCTATTCCTTATAGTCCTCTCTACTGGTTACTTGACCGGAACTGATGGCCTTGCCTATGTCATTAGCTCCGCCCGAGTAATTGAAGGGTTAGGCTAAGTATAAATAGGGTAGGTTTGTAGTTTAGCTTTAGTCAATCATCGCTCCTGATGAAGCTAACATGGTTAGCGAAACGCGCGTCGAGTGCAAAAATAAAGTGTTTGGTGTAGTGGTGATATATACTGAGTAGTATCATTGTGCCAAAGATTCCACATTCCCAACTTAGTCAAGTATCGGTGTTAAATGAAGCAAAATCGTTTTAGTCGTTTTTTTTCTTACCAGTTAGTGAGTACTATAAGCTGTTAAAAACTTATCATAAAATACACTGTATATTTAAGTGACCTGTATATTATATGGAAATTTATCATAAATATCTTTTTATTTTTTCTCCTAGCGAAACGTAACCTCAATTGTATTTAAAGTAAAATAATAGTCTATGTAGGACATTTCAGAAACGCGGCGTCGTAAAGTGAAGGTAAACCGTTATTTCTGTGTTTAGTTTTGCTTAAAATTCAAAGTTTATTGTTACAACACTACTTTTAAAACGTCTAGTAAACTACTTAAAATAGCGTACTTTTCGAGATACCTATAAGTTTTGCAAGGAAATGTGAATATTCTGTTTTTTTCTGCACTTCCCATTTAGAACTACTTTTTGTATGACTGGTATTATTTTAGGAAATGTTGCTTCTTGGAATTTATTTTACGGAATGTTTGTAGTAGAGGATGAGAAATTACTTTAACTATCTACTGGAAAGCACTAGAAAACCAAGCTACAACTTTGCAGATGACAGTAAGCTTATTTCTAGTGGTGGGCATAATCGCATTATTGCAATAATCGGATTCTCAGGTTATGAATGATTTTGATAATCGGATTATAATTTCGAATTAAAAATCATCCCATCCCCTACTACCTTTGATGTTGCGTGCGTCGCTTTATTATAAAATTTAAAATTCATCGGAATTGCTCGATTTTGCCAATTCGCCGAAACGAAACTCGAACTCCAGACATGCCCAATAATTCAAGTATTTATTATTATATTTTTATTTTTAGTAGTATGAATGAATTGTCGTTCCGTGAGTATTAGTGTTGGATGTTGACTGTTAGTTGAGTGTTGAATAATTAAAGTTAAAAGTAAAATTTATAAAGAAAACAGAAAATGAGGCCTGGTTGTAACAAACATTTGCTGGTGTGGAACTGGTTTAAAAAAATTGACTGTAAACAAGCTGCTTGCAAGATATGCGATAAAGTTAATAATAAAATATTTTGGCGGAACAACAAATTTGAAGCAACATTTATTAAGAATACATCCCACTATAAAACTAGAAATTTCTCCAAAAGACATTGAAACAGAACAATCTATAAATGAAGCAAATGAAAAGACAATAGAAAAACCAGGTTTTTTTTTATTTATTGGTCTAGCACACGTGCTGCAGGGAAGTTCCCTAAAGCGCTCCAGGAGCGGCACGAGTGCGGAAAAAAGCGATTCACGTTGTTCTTGAATCGCTGTAAATTGTACTCGGTGGGAAACACAGCGCTGGGCAAATTATTCCAAAGGGATGACGTTCTCCATATAAAAGATTGCTTGAAAAGCGTTGTACGCGGAGTAACAAGCTGAAGCTCATACGGATGCGAAGCACCAGCGCGACGTGTATTTCTAACATGCACCGCTTTGGAGGAATTAAGCGGGCTACATCCTTCGAACATTTTCCATGAAAATACTTGTAGAACAGACTCAAGGTCGCCAACCGTTCTTCGATGTTCCAGCGAATCAAGGCCGCCGGTCAATTCCGGGTCCCCCAATCAGACGCACTTCTCTGAACAGAATCCAACAAATGCAGTGTATGTTTGGGAGCGGAGCCCCAAACGTGGGAGCAGTATTCCATAGTTGGTCGAATTTGGGCTTTGTAAAGAATTAACAGTTGTTGTGGGGTGTAAAGCTTTCTGGTTCTAAATAATATTCCCAACTTTTGAGAAGCTCTCCTTGCTATGCCTGCAACATGTTCATGCCAAGACATATTTGCTCCCAAACTAACGCCCAACAAATTGAGCGACGATGCTAGGGGAATGGAGTGCCCCGACATAACTATGTCGGGTTCAGCAACGTTAACTTTTTTAGAAAAAACTGCCGCTTGTGTTTTTGTAGTGTTAAATTCCACTTGGTTACTGTCACCCCAAGATAGAATCTCTTCCAGGTCTTTGTTAAGTTGAACGACCTCCTGCTGTCTGCGGATATTCGCCTGAGCAGCCGATGTCCGAGCGTTCAAGGTGAATGAAGAGACAAGCGTACTGTCATCTGCAAAGCTATAGATTGGATTCGCGGTCTTTTCCAGCAGATCGTTAATGTAAATGAGAAAGAGAGTAGGAGATAGTATAGAGCCCTGGGGCACCCCGGCGTTGATAGTGAGGGTGTTTGAAAGAAATCCGTCGACCGCCACTCGTAAAGAACGCTCTCTGAGGAAACATGAGAGCCACAAACAGAACCTTTCAGACATACCATAAGAGCGCAACTTAGCCAACAGTCCATCGTGCCAAACACGGTCGAATGCCTTGGATATGTCAAGAGCGAGACGCGAAAACCGCTCAAGATTCTCCAAAGTGTTCAATTGCGTTGTTCCAAACATGTGTTACATAAGTCAGAAGATCTCCTGTTGATCTATGTTTACGAAAACCATATTGGTGATCGCTAATAATATTGAATCGTTCAAGATATTTTAGAAGATGCTCATTGATAACCTTTTCCATGACTTTCGATATTATTGAAAGCAGTGCAACTGGTCGGTAGTTATTTGGCAAGGTCTTCTTACCTCTTTTAGGTATCGGCTGAACCGTGGCACATTTCCAGCAGGACGGAAATATTCCCTTTCTGTAGGATAGGTTAAAAAGTCTACAAAAAACTGGTGTTAGTTCCCTTGCACAGTTTTTGAGAACTATGGCAGGTATTTCGTCAGCGCCAGAAGCCTTCTTGGTGTCTAGCTTCATTAAAATACGCTTGATGATGCGTTGTCTGAAGACAACATCGGGCATCCTTGACTGCAATATGGGAATAGTAGGTGGTGTTTTTCCTTGGAAATCGACAGTAGAATGTGAAGCAAAGAGTTCAGCCAACAAGTTCGCTCTCTCAACAGGTGTGGTTACAATGGAATTATCTGGCCGTGTGAGTGGTGGTATGATGGATTTGGTAAAATTTTGACTAACTGCCTTAGCGACTGCCCAAAAGGACCTGGAATTGTTGGGACAAGCGAGAAGTTTGTTTCTAATTCGTTGATTGTATGCCTCCTTGGTTTCGTCGATAATTCCCTTGCATCTGCTCCGGGCATGAACAAAGATGTTTCGATTTACGGTGTTAGGATTTTCACGCCATTGTCGGTAGGCAATATGTTTAGAAGCAACAGCTTCTTTGCATATTCGGTCGAACCAAGGCTTGCCGTTTGAGGAGCATTTCTTCGAAAAGGTTGTTCCTTAGAAAATACACAAACGCCGTCATCCGAATCCGAAACTATTATGCTAAGTTCTTTAAGTGCCGGACCTTCAAGTGCTACATCAGAAGTAGAAATATTGAATACTACTACCAATAGTACCAATATAAAAATAGGTATTTTTATTAGTTCTAATTTAACAAAAAAAAAATGTTAGACCACCGAAACAATTAAAACTTTTTGGAATGAAGGAAACAAATATACTTCTTGAATCGAAACTAGCGAGAATTGATTCTGCGCTACTGAAAATGATCGTTAAAGACTACCAACCATTATCCCTTGTAGAAGATGAGGGTTTTTTGAAATACATTCGGGAATTGGAACCACGCTATACTCCTCCGAGCAGAAAAAAACTAACTTACGATATTTTACCTAAACGATACGAGAAGGCAGCATCAGAGTTACAAAATATGTTGCATAAAGTAGAGAATGTTGTCATATCAACAGATAGATGGATATCCGACAGCACTAGGGGTATATATGTAAAATGCAACCAATTGAAGTAAATAAAACATAAAACCCCAAGTAACAAATTCAAATCTTATTTTGAATTTTTGTAGTGGCTGCTGGCTGTGCCGTGGCTAGGGGAGTGAAATCGTTTTTAATGTCATTTAGGATAATTATTTGGTTATCCGGTGTCTGATTTGGAAATTAATAGTAACAAAGCCAACGATGTGGATACAATTCTGTTGTGATCAAAGAGTGTATTTTTGAAAGTCTATATTGAGGTGGTGCGCAATTCACTAATATGGAGCGTGCAAGCCCTAAGTCCAATCCGTTAAAAATAGTACAAAATATTGCAGACTTACTTTTTTAAAAAACAAAATCTAGGGAATCCGAGTGTTTTGTTGTTGACTTTTCTTTGCGATTTTAGTGATTTTAGATTTTATGATGAAGCGAATTCCGATTATATATAATTCGATTCTTAGGTTTTCATAATCGGATGATGCCGATTATTTCAATAATCGGATTACCGATTATTTTTAATTCGAATTATCCCATCACTACTTTCTTCACTTTGAATGCTCGCATATCGGCTTTGATGATATAACTTAATTTTCTGAGTGCATCCAATGTTAGCATGATCTTTTTGGAATTTCCTCCAAGAGACTGTCTTTTGTCGTAATAATGTTTTGCCTCAGATACACATAATCCCCAATAATTTCGAGAGCTGTTCCTTCTAAATTTATAACTACATATATTGTTATTAGTGTTATTGGTCTTACTTTTATTCATTGTAAGGCTAATAGTTTTTGAGTACTACTTTAACTCATTTATCATTTTTTGTACTCATGTGGATTGCCACTGATGACTACAGTATCATCTTTTAACCTTAAATGACTCAGATACACACCATCATTAGGCCCTTCTTCTTCTAGAGCTATAATAAATAGTTTAGGAGAGATTGTATCTCCCTGTCTTACACCTCTTCGTATACGTATTTGTTCTGGACTAGATTTTATGTACATCTTTGCATTTTCATATATATTTTTTGAGTAGAGTAGTGTATCTAGAATCAATTCTACAGTTGTTCAAGCCGTTGATGATTGCCCACATTACGACAGAATCAATAGCCTTTTCATAGTCTATGAAGGCTAGGTAGAGTTCGAAATTGTATTCATTACTCTTCTCTAGAATATTTCTCATTGTCTGTAAGTGGTTGCATTTGCTATAGTCGGATTTAAAACCAACCTGTTTCTATGGCTGGCAGGAGTCTAACTTACTTTTTAATCTAGAGTATAGAGATATTTTTAGTTAAAAGTTTATAAATGTCTGATAGTAAACGGTAATTATCCAACTTTCTGATGTCTCCGTTTTGTGCAGAAGTACAGTGCCGGCAAAAAATCTTTACAAGGTCAAAAACAATTGATAACGTTTAATAGAAGAAACTGAAGTAAATGAATTATTCTTGCTAAGTATTTTAATAAATAATTAAAAATTAACCTCGTCTAAGTACGTCGAGACATGTGTAAACATCGGTAAGCATATAGCGTAAAATTATGTTTGTAACTTTACATTAATTATCCATCTAAAGCAAGTTGTATTTCAATTTCGAAATGCTCGTAGCTATATATATGAATACTTACATCAAAGTTACGCTTATACGTGACGATACAACAAATTAATGTGTCTTTAAAAGCCATACTGTTTAATTGCTAATAATTAAAGTATTCTTAATGTACACTGGAAGAGTGTTAATTGTTTACGATAAAGGTCTCCTCAGACTGTCAATGTATATCTTCCTCACTCTTTTTAGTGTTCCATACGGAACACTTATAAGATCACTTCGATGTCTGTCTGTCTGCCCGTCCGTCCGTCTGTCTGTTTGCCTGTCTGTCTGTCAATCTGCCTGTCTGTCTGTCACACCTGATTTTCTCCGAAAACTATTTGACATAGAAAGTTGAAATTTGGTACTAATATAGGAATTGATGGCCTCATCAGAGCCGTGTAGTTTTGAAAGTCGAATTTTGACTTAAGGGTTGCTTGATCAAAAACAGTAACGTGTCGAAGATTCAGAACGCTGTTTGACACTGTTTTGGCATCGATTCATAACAATGGACGAAACATGGATCCACCAGCACACGCTTGAGTCCAACAGGTAGTCCGCAAAGTGGCTGGAATCGCAGGAAAGCCGATCGAAGCGCCCAAAAACACAAACATCAGTTGGAAAGATTTTGGCAAGTATTTTTTGGGATGTGCATGGAATAATACTGATCGACTATCTTGAGAAGAGGCGAACAATCACCTGAGACTATTACTTTGGTTTATTGGATCGTTTGAATGCTGAAAAGAAAGAAAAAAAACTGCAATTAGCCAAGAAAAAAGTGTTATTTCACCAAGGTACCAGCTTACAACTTCATAAAACTGCTTTCTCATCGACCGTATTCACCAGATATGGCCCCTAGTGAAGAGGTCGAATGGGAAACTGAGACATATTTTAGAGAGCTCGATAAATCGTATCATGTGAAAGGTAACCAAATGTTGGAGGATCGCTGCAATAAGTATTTTGAAGAATAAAATCGACTTTTGGCAAAAATATTGTTTTCTTTTTTCAAAAGTGTCGGTACTTTTCACCCATGCATACCTCCTGAAAAGCACAGCGTTGGTAAACTTTGTGACTTTTACTCGGTATGTAATAGCTATGCATATGAGAATTTTCACTCACTCATTTTCATTCCTTTCCAACTAACTTCAAAAATAGTACTCTCAATTCAATACTTATGTAGTTAATATTCTTCCAATGACGTAATATTTATGTAGGTTAATTTATATGTGCTTTCGAACCAACATACCAAATTGTGCAAATGTGCTCGTTTATCCTCAGATATCTTCAAAACTACTGAACCGATTTTAATGAAACGTTTGTGTTCGATCAAGTGTATTGCAATTTAGGTCACAGTAAAAGAATCATTTGAATAAATTCTGTAGTTTAAAAGAAAGAAATAAAATTGCAACAAATAGTGCAAAATATTTCTTCTCTTAATCTTTGAAGGTTGAAAGTATCAACCTGCTTATAGAAGCACTTATACATACAAAATATGACTGATACTCTAGTGGCCACGAAGGAACCGATATATATATATATATATATATATATATATATATATATATATATATATATATATATATATATATATATATATATGTATATATATATATATATATATATATATATATATATATATATATATGTATATATATATATATATATATATATATATATATATATATATATATATATATATATATATATATCGGTTCCTTCGTGGCCACTAGAGTATCAAAAATTCTGGAATATTCCCTGTAGGGTGTAGATCGAGTGAAAATTGTCACGAGTGCATTACCTTTAATAATTTGTCTGGTATATAAAAAAGTGTTCAACTAAGGTCGGAAACAAACTCATTTGGGGTGTGTTTTGTGAAGTCACTGATCATTTTATACCTCCGTAACCAAATTTTTTATTTTGAAGGCTATCAACGTACGGAACACTAGTTGCGCAAGTCCGACTTGCACTTGGCCGGTTATTTAATTATTGGTTATGAAAGAAGTAAAACAACAAAACAAAATTTCTATCAATCTAGCCAATGTATCTCAAATTCCAGAAATAAAAATGTCCTTAGGATTATATTTTTATTGGTCAAAAACTGACAAGATACGATTTTTGTCCAATCGCTCTAAAAATTTAACTTACTACCCTAAAATGCAATTCTAAATATTTTCGATATTTTAAAAAAGCAGAATGCCTTTTGGACTTTTCACTTTAGAAAATTCAAATTTCCTGTCAGTCGACAAATGACAAGAGGCACTTGGTTTCACGTGATGCAGAATCCACCTATAAGTTCACTTTTTTTTTGTAAATTTAATAATAAAGAAAAATGCCATATGCCATACACTTTCTGCCTGTCACTGTATATTACAAATAACTAAAAAAAATCGAGAGCGACTTATGTCAACTTTGCATAATTTTGTGTGTTTACATTGTATATTTTGTGTATTAAATATTAATTTCATATTGGTTATATTTCTTACGTTTTTCGTTTAGACTAATGGCAACGATTTATTTTCCTAAATCTTTTCTTTTATAAGTAGGCAGGTATGTACCAGGTGTACAAGTATGAAACACGCATTTTTTTTTCTAAAAAAACATGTTAAATTCGGAAGAATGATAAAAAGTGCTGTATTCAAAGTATGCTCCATCGCTTGTTATACATTTTTCCCATCTTTCGGACAATTTGTGAATACCAGGCCAGTAAGAATCTTCCCCTTTTGCTGCGAACCATTCATCGAGCCATTTTTTCATATCTTCGTACGAACCAGAGCGCTGCTCAGCAAGTGCGTGACTCATCGATGCAAACAAGTGGTAATCGGAAGGAGCCAAGTCTAGTGAGTAAGCTACATGGGGTAGAACTTCCCAGCTGAGTGCTTCCAATGTGTCGCTAACTGGTTTTGCCGTATGTGATGGAGCATTGTCATGAAGAAAAATTACTTGTGTTGCCTCTTTCGGTATTCTGGCCTTTTTTCAAGCAGCAAACGGTTCAGATCGGTCAATTGTTGTTGGTAACGTTTAGTATTAACCGTTTCCCCAGGTTTCAACAGCTCATAATAGACCACGCCCCTCTGGTCCCACCAAACACAGAACATCGTCTTTCTGCCAAAGCGATTCGGTCTTGCGGTCGATGTGGATGGTGCGTCTGGGTCTACTCATGATTTTTTGCGCTTGGGATTCTTAAAATAAATCCACTTTTCATCCCCTGTAACTATACGACTTCCTTTTGTACCGAGCGAGCAAAATATCACACGTGTTTTTGCGCTTTTCCATTTGCCTGTCGTTCAACTCATGTGGTACCCATCTACCGGCTTCTGAATATTTCCCATCTCTCGTAGCCGATTGAAAACAGCTTGTTGACTAACGCCCAATTACTTGGCGGCTTGTTTTTGTATTTGCGAATCATCTTCGTCCAACAATGCTTGCAATTTCACATCTTCGTATTTTTGTGGCGGTTTTCTACGTTCCTTGTCTGCAACATCGAAGTCACAACTTTTGAAACGCCGAAACCATCGTTTACACGTATCTTGCGATGGAGCTTGTTCACCATAAGCTTCTCGAAGTAATAGGTATGATTCAACAGCAGTTTTCTTCAAATGAAAACAAAAAAATAATGCTGTCCGAGAATGATCTTTGTTCGGTATAAATTTCGACATATTGAACACAATAACACAACACTATGCGCACACTTTTCCAATTTATCACTCGTGCGCGTCTGACACTTGTTGATGACACAACAAAATGGCGCAGTGTCAAATCTTTATAGCACAAACTGCATTGGTGCAACATCTGTCGTTTAAAATCAACATGAAAATTCATACTTGTACACCTGGTATATATTACTTGTCAGACATGTAGAAAAGCCTACAGAGAGATAACAGCTGATTAATACGGATTTCCTGTACGATATAAATAAGATTGATCTTTTAAGTGGTCCTTTAAAACGTGTTAATTGCCTCCAATAAGTTCACACTAAAGACCGGCCTTGCTTTGTGAATTTCTTCAATTGATTTTAATTGTTCTCAACAAGGCCAAATGCCAAAATGTTTGCTTACATTTAGTTAATAAAAATCAGTGTACTATGTACCATGTATCTGAAAAAAATTAATGGGTTATTTGAGGAAAAACAACATATTGATAATGAAAAAACTTTATTGAATATTAAGCGTATTTAATTTGGAAAACCTTGAGTAGTGATGGAACCTTCAAGAATATGAATTTAACAAAATATTAACTTATAATTTGCCTAACAAAAAATTATGTCATAAAAATTAACATAACTAATGTTAAGAAAAATAGTACCATTGACATTTCCTGGCTTCTTAGCTAACTGGTGTGTTCGTGTTAGTCTCGTAGTCGTCGTTTTTTGTTTGGGTAATGCCATATAGATTTTATTGCGTGTCCATGCCCTATTTGGATAAATCTCTTTCCTCATTAGCTCTATTGTGGGGTGGCTTTTCGCTGGTGTTGTAGCATCTTTAGCATAATGACACAACTCAGTATATATCACCACTACGCCAAACACTTTATTTTTGCACCACCAAATCTACCCTATTTATACTTGGCCTAACACCTGAATTACTCAGGCGGAACTAGGAGAGGCCATCAGTTCCGGTCAAGTAACCAGTGGAGGGGACTATAAGGAATAGGCCCTCTGTCTTTATTTAAACTACTTTTACATTTTATAATTTCAATACTTTCGTATACGTTCAACAATGTCCTATCAGATCATCTTTAATTAATATAGATTATCTACTGTTACACTGTGACAGCCTCAAAGACATATTTAGCAATGTTGAACTTTTCTGTATTTTAAATGAGCTAAATCTTCTTTAAATCGTGTTTTAATTGACGTTTTAGTTTGCCGAACATACTTTCTGTCGCAATCATTACAACTAATTTCATAAATTCCAGTTTTCTCACAATTAGGAATCTTATCTTTCAGATTTCCTAAGATTTTCCTTAGATTGTCTGATGACTTATAGACTAAGGTGAGGCTTACCTTATTAAACACCTTATTGAGTCCTCTGCTAAGGTATGGTATATGTATGTGGATGATGTTTTCGCGATTTTTGATACGATGAAAGCAAATGTTGATGATTTTGTTTCCAAATAGCTGATATGATTCCATTAAATTTACTTACGAAATTGAGAACAAAAGACAACTGCCATTTCTAGATATTTTAATTATTGAAAATAATAGTAGGTTAGAATTCGATATCTATAGTAAAGACACAATAGCAGATATATATATATATATATATATATATATATATATATATATATATATATATATTCCTAATGATTCATTTTATTGCAAACAACACCAATTAGCCGTATTACATTTTGTAGTTCATCGTTTGGTCACTTTTCCTCTAAATAGAGTAAACTTCGATAATGGAAGGAATCGAATTACGAATATAACTAGAGTTAATGATTATGACGATGACTTAATAAACAAGTTAATAAATAATAATAAGTTCCGGTTATATATTCAGAATTTCATCTTTTTTACATGTGAAGAAAATAAGGCGAAATATGTCTGCATGCTATATAATCTGAAATATAGCAGGGGACTCAATAAGGTATTTAATAAGGTAGGCCTCACTTAGTCTATAAGTCATCAGACAATCTGAGGAATATCTTAGGAAATCCCAAAGATAAGATTCCTAATTTTGAGCAAAGTTGAATTTATGAAATTAGTGGTAATGATTGCGACAAAAAGTATGTTGGGCAAACTGAAAAGTTAATTAAAACACGATTTAAAGAATATTTAGCACATTTAAAATACAGCTGAATAGAAAAGTATAGCATATATATGATAAATACTGAGCAGAATCTTGCATATTGCTAGATTGGTCAATTGTCAGCAAATGCGGTGCCAATCTTGCACAAAGCTTTTTCATATGTAGTTCTTCATGCAAAATATTTCCAATTCCTTCTTTTGAGGTATCTATGGTCGCAGCTATTTCACGCACTTTCACTCGTCGATCATCTAACACCATTTCATGGACTTGTTGAATGATTTGTGATGTTGCAGCAGTTTTTGGACGACCTTCGTGTGGATCATCTTCGAGGCTTGTACGACCAGATTTAAAAAGAGCAGCTCATTTTTTCACAGTGGAAAGTGAAGGTGGTACATCATTCTACACTTTCTACAATTTTGGATAAATTTCTGTTGGTGTTAAACCAGCCAAAACAAAGGATTTAATCACTGCACAATATTCAATTTTTTCCATTTCAAAAAAATCAATGACACGTCAATATTAAACAGCTGCTACTACCCGAATGAATTGACAGATTGCAATAAAATTTTACACGTGTTTATATAGAGGATGGAACTTTTCAGTACAATTATGGTTTCACAGTTTCTAACGCCATCTATGTGTCAGGCCAAGAACTTTTCAGACAGCCTAGGTAAATTAATACTTATTTTGATTGACGATGGTAAATAATTTTATGAGAGTTTAATCCAGGAAACCTCGTATATTTCAACAGAAGTAGTTTTAATAAAAATATAGTGCTTTTAAACAACAATCATTTTGCGTAAAATTAAACTGAGGAAAATCCGGATTTCCGGATATTCCTCAAATTGTCTGATGACTTATAGATTAAGGTGAGGCTTACCTTATTAAACACTTTATTGAGTCCTCTGCTAGGGTATGGTATAGGTATGTGGATGATGTTTTCGAGATTTTTGATACGAAGGAAGCAAATGTATATGATTTTGTTTCCAAATAGCTGATATGATTCCATTAAATTTACTTACGAAATTGAGAACAAAAGACAACTGCCATTTCTAGATATTTTAATTATTGAAAATAATAATAGGTTAGAATTCGATATCTATAGTAAAGACACAGTAGCAGATAGATATATTCCTAATGATTCATTTTATATGCAAACAACACCAGTTCATCGTTTGGTCACTTTTCCTCTGAATAGAGTAAATTTCAATAATGGAAGGAATCGAATTACGAATATAACTAGAGTTAATGGTTATGGCAATGACTTAATAAACAAATTAATAAATAGAATAGAAGTTAAGGTTAAATATTCAGAATTTCACCTTTTTTACACGCGAAGAAAATAAAGCGAAGTATGTCTCCATAACATATAATCTGAAATATATCAAGGGACTCAATAAGGTATTTAATAAGGTAGGCCTCATTTAGTCTATAAGTCATCAGACAATCTGAGGAATATCTTAGGAAATCCCAAAGATAAGATTTCTAATTTTGAGAAAAGTGGAATTTATGAAATTAGTTGTAATAATTGCGACAAAAAATATGTTGGGCAAACTAAAGGGTCAACTAAAACACGATTTAAAGAATACTTTGCAGATTTAAAATACAGTAGAACAGAAAAGTCTAGCATATATATGATATATACTGAGTAGTATCTTGCATATTGCTAGATTGAGCTATTTCCTCGATTGATGGGTTTGTTTTTGAAATATCCTCCGTTTTAGCTTCAGTCTTTGCCAGGATGCCTAAATGTACGTTTCTTTTCTTTTTTTTATGTTACTTTTTGAGTTATGGGTAGTGGAGTCATCCAGTTCTGTTTCCACGACTTCTTTTTCAATGTTTCAATTGATTTTTCTACGATTGCAGTTTTGCTTTTGCCTCTCTCCTATTTGTTGTTATTGTTCAACTTGTTGGTACCGTTTTAATAATTCTTCTCTGAAATTGGTTTTCATTTTTGTTTGTTCAAAAGCGGATTTATTATAGTGTCACACATAAGTTGCAGCGCGTATCTAGTGCTATCTTCTATTAACTGTTCGCTTTTCTATCTCTTCCCTTTTGCATCATTACCCTCTGGCTGCAAGTCAATGATAGTATTACCATAGTACGTGGGGTGTCTGAAGTCTGAAGTTCTCGGCCCTAACAATGAAAGAAATTTTTTTTGACGTGAAATATGTTTTATTTTTCAATATGATCTTTGGAAACTTCAATGTATTTATTCCATGTAAAACCCTTTCCAGCCACGAATTTTTTCAGGTTCGGAAACAGATAATAATCAGAGGGAGCCAAATCTGGTGAATACGCTGGATGTTAAAGCAATTCTTACTTTAATTCGTTGAATTTTACCATCGTCAAAACACCTGTGTGAACACGTACATTGTATTGATTAAAAATGATTTTTTTCTTCTTTAAAGCAGGTTGTTTCTTACGAATTTTTACATCCAACTGATCCAAAAAGTTACAATAATATTTAGAATTAATTGTTTTACCTTTCTGAAAAGAATCGATTAATAAAATACCTTTGTAATCCCCAAAAACTGTTGCCATAACCTTCCTTGCTGATAGGACTGTCTTTGCCTTCTTTAGTGCACTTTCACCGGCTTTAATCCATTGTTTTGACTATTCTGTTCACTTTGGTGTATAGTGGTGGAACCAAGTTTCATCAATAGTTATGAAACGATGCTTGAAATCTATTTTATTTTGCTTAAAACGATTCAAGCACGCTTGAGAAATACGCATTCGAATGCGTTTTTGGTCAATTGTCAGCAAATGCGGTTCCAATCTTGCACAAAGCTTTGTCATATGTAATTCTTCATGCAAAATATTTCCAATTCCTTCTTTTGAGATATCTATGGTCTCAGCTATTTCACGCACTTTCACTCGTCGATCATCTGACACCATATCATGGACTTGTTGAATGATTTGTATTGTAGCAGTTTCTGAATGACTTTTGCATGGATCATCTTCGAGGCTTGTACGACCAGATTTAAAAAGAGCAGCCCATTTTTTCACAGTGGAAAGTGAAGGTGATACATCGTTCTACACTTTTAACAATTTTGGATAAGCTGGTGTTAAACCAGCCAAAACAAAGGATTTAATTACTGCACAATATTCAATTTTTTTCTATTTCAAAAAATCAGTGACACATCAATATTAAACAGCTGCTACTACTACCCGAATGAATTGACAGATCGCAATAAAATTTTACATGTGTTTATATACAGGATGGAACTTTTCAATACAATTATGGTTTTACAGTTTCTAACGCCATCTATGTGTCAGGCCGAGAACTTTTCAGACAGCCTGGGTAAATTAATACTTATTTTGAATGACGATGGTAAATAATTTTATGAGAGTTTATTTTAGGAAACCTCGTATATTTTAACAGAAGTAGTTTTAATAAAAATATAGTGTTTTTAAACAACAATCATTTTGTGTAAAATGAAACTAAAAAGTCAGTTTTTTTCACTGTATTTTGTAAATTATTCGAAACACGCACCTAACTACGTCGGTAATTGAGTTTCAAATAATTACTATGTATTGAAACTAGTTTTTTAAGTCCATTTATGATATTTTTATAAAATTTTACTGCATAACGACAGGTTTATTATGTTTTCTTTTTAAACGAGCAAACATAATCAAGGAAATAGTAAAAAGTTGATTTCTGATAGTCGGTATCATTGGTACGAAGTTTTGTTTATTTGGTGTCCAAACAACTACAATTCTGACGCATATGATTTTAGTATTATTCTAGCTGGCATGCAAGCTAATGTCCTTTTTACTCGTCTTGCTAAAGGAACGTTTTGCTTTTCTTTTAAAGAGTTGATTGAGTGGTCCGTTACTTTGTGACAGTACATTTTAACAATAAAACTACTTAATTACTTTGTTAACTGTCACTAAATATATTTGTAAAGATTTTACAATTGCGTTATCGCGATTTCGTAGTACAACTACATTGTCAAACGCTTAACTAAGACTAAAACAGATTTTTGGTATTTTATGTTTACATGATGAACAGATGTGGGTCTATTTTATGTTAAAAAACTTTGAACAAAGGAGAATTTGCTACGTCTAATTGACTATTCAGTAAATTTATATTATGGTCCTTTGAATGTCTGTAAATTTCTATAGATTCTAAGAAGTTGAGTTTTGACTCTTTAGGTGCCATATGGAGTATTTGTAAACAATCGATATTGGGAAAAGTATGGCCTGTTTCTAAGAAATGTTTAGCAAAGTGTGATTTTTCATTTTTTAGCCTATAAGAGGCATTGTGTTCTGCGAATCTTGTCTTGAAATTCCGTCCCGTTTGGCCTACGTAACAGCTATTGCACTCTTGACAATTAAGTTTATAAACTCCTGATTTATTATATTTATTAGTTTTATCTTTGGCATTAAAAAATATATTGGATAATTTTTGAGCGGATTTTAAAGCTATTCTTGTTTTTTCGGTAGTGAGAACTTGGGATATTTTATCCGAGATGGGACCAAAATATTTACTGAATAGTCAATTAGACGTAGCAAATTCTCCTTTGTTCAAAGTTTTTTAACATAAAATAGACCCACATCTGTTCATCATATAAACATAAAATACCAAAAATCTGTTTTAGTCTTAGTTAAGCGTTTGACAATGTAGTTGTACTACGAAATCGCGATAACGCAATTGTAAAATCTTTACAAATATATTTAGTGACAGTTAACAAAGTAATTAAGTAGTTTTATTTATTTTATTTGCTTTTCTTCTTGTTTTAAGTGTGAACAAGAAAAACAAGCTGTTTGGCTGCTGGAATGTTCACACGATAACTCCAACGAAATAAGACATTACTTTCAAACATATATAATACCTAATATAGATACAGGACCTACAAATGCTGATGGAAAGAGTATTACATGTCAGTCGAGAATACGGAATAGATATAAATACAAAGAAGACTAAATACGTGATCATAAGCAACTCCGCATTACAAGGACAACTCTATATTAGCAACTAAAAGATAGATAGAGTCAATACCTTTTGCTACTTGGATATCACAGTAAATGAAGAATGGGACCACTTACTGGAGATTCGATGCAGACTAGAAAAAGCGGGAGCAGCCTATACAAAAATGGCCAAAGTATTTACAAGTCATGATCTCAGTTTAAAAATCAAATAAGACTTCTCCAATGCTGCGTCTTTTCGGTGTTTGTGTATGGGGGCGGAGTTCTGGACTGTAACTATGGCATCATGTAAAAGGTTGGAAAGTTGGAGATGTGGTTGTACAGGCGCATGCGCTACCAACAAGAGACTGCTAGAACTCTTGAACAAAAACTTGTCTTGTTTACTTAGTATATATCACCACTACACCAAATATTTTATTTTTGCACTCGACGCACTTTAACCATGTTAGCTTCATTAGGAGCGTTGATTGACTAAAGCTAAACTATAAATCTATTATACTTAGCCTAACCCTTGAATTACCGGTGAAATAACCAGTAGAGGGGACTATTAGGAATAGGCCCTCTGTCTTTATTTAAACTACTTTTACATTTTATAATTTCTATACTTTCGTATGCGTTCAACAATCTTCTATGAGATACATTTTTAATTAATCTTAGATTATCTAATGTTACAGTATGATCAGCTTCAAGGGCATGTTCGGCAATTCTAGACTTTTCTGAATCATTATGAATATATCTTCTGATATATCACATCTCTATGATTCATTTCATTGCAAACAACACAAATTAGCCGCATTACATTTTTTAGTTTATCGTTTGGTCACTTTTCCTCTGAATAGAGTAAACTTCAATAATGAAAGGAATCATATTAGAAATATAACTAGAGTTGACAAGTTAATAAATAGACATACGTTCAGGTTAAATATTCAGAATTCCACCTTTTTTACACGCTAGGAAAATAAGACCAACTATGTCTCCATACCGTATAATCCAAAATATAGCAGGGGACTCAATAAAGTATTTCATAAGGCATTCCTCACCGTAGTCTATAAGTCATTAGGCAATCTGAGGAATATCCCAATCCCAAAGATAAAATTCTTAATTGTGAGAAAAGCGGAATTTATGAAATTAGTTGTAATGATTCCGACAAAAAGTATGTTGGGCAAACTAAAAGGTCGATTAAAACACGATTTAAAGAACATTTAGCACACTTAAAATACAATAGAACAGAAAAGTGTAGCATTGCTGAACATGCCCTTGAAGCTGACCATACTGTATCATTAGATAATCTAAGATTAATTAAAAATGTATCTGATAGGAGATTGTTGAATGCATAGGAAGTATGGAAGTTATAAAATATAAAATAAAGACTATTCCTTATAGTCCCCTCTACTGGTTACTTGACCGCCTATGCCATTAGTTCCGCCTGAGTGATTCAAGGGTTAGGCTAAGTATAAATAGGGTAGATTTGTACTTTAGATTTAGTCAATCGTTGCTCCTGATGAAGCTAACATGGTTAGCGAAACGTGCGTCGAGTGCAAAAATAAAATGTTTGGTGTAGTGGTGATATATACTAAGTAATGTCATTGTGCCAAAGATTCCACATTCCCAACTTAGCTGAAATTGTTAATACAATTAAAAGAAGAAAACTCGAATATCTGGGCTACATCATGAAGATCTGGTCTACTCCAACTGATACTGCAGGGCAAGGTGGACGGAAGAAGAGGACCAGGCAGGAGAGAAACCTGCGGACCTGGTTCCCAACAACATCAACGAGACTATTCCGAGTAGCTGTAAACAGCCAGGATGATCGCCAATATCCGATAACGAGTCGGCACAAGAAGAAGAATATAGAGACGATGCCTATAGTTTTTGAGGGATGTAGCATAAGGCCAAGGGGGTTGAAAGGGGTAGTGGTCGATCAAATTTGTATGATTTTAATAATAATTTTTCCTGTCTTGCTGCTCAGATATGAAATAAATATTATGCACACATATTTATAGTAAAACATAAAGTAGGTCGAAGGGGTGGGGGAGAAGATTAGAGTGGTTGTTTCCTATATAGAGCGATGTATGTTCTTTTTAAAGTTTTTGAAGTCGCAGAATTGAAAAATCAGTGTATTACTTTCTTTACTTTTAATTTTGTCCCAATAGGGGGGTAAAAAAGGCGGGGTTCGTTAAATATTGTATAGTTTCAATAGTATTTTGGAAGTTTTTACAGGTTACAAAGTGTAAAAAAGTATTCAGGTTAAATTCCACTATACCTAACAACTGTACCATTGAAGTTCTATCTGCCCTTTTTACACTTCTCCGGGTATCTTACAAAAATAAATATTTATCTTTAGTAAAAAAGTTCTTGTATCGATGACCTCGTCATGAAAAGCAAAAAATAGATATTCCTTCATGCTACTTTTACATTCTGGTGGTCTGAAAAATGTCAACAATCTACCAGTCGTCTATTTCCGTTTTGTATTATAATAATTTGTTCCGTCACAAGGTACCGATTTTCTTATTCTTTGTTTTCTCGGCAACTGTATACATATTAAGTTCCTAGTACTTAATTCAATTTCTAAACTGGAACACACTTAAAAATAGATTAAGACACGGACCTCCCATTCTCACTAAAAAAAAAGACTGAATATGAATAAAAACTTCTGCTGTTATTACACAATCACATATGATACCCATAAAAAAAAACTGACCAAGTGCAAGTCGAACTTGGGCAGTTAGTGTGTTTTGCCACGGAGGTATAAAATGATTAATGACGTCACAAAACACACCCCAAATGAGTTTTCAACAAAGTTTGTTTCCGATCAAGACAATTTTTTCACTAAAAAAGGTTTATAGTGCTTTTTGTAAACCCATACAATAGTTTCGTGGTGTATTTAGCTATTTATCTAAGCTATATTTGGTCAGTCTTATTCTTTTTTTCTTGCACAGTTTAGGCAAAAAATAGGTAAAATAAAAATTTTTCAACTTTGGCAAGACATCCTTTAAAAACTCTCATGTTTGTGGACTTCAACTCTGTAATGTCCCTTTGGAGACCAAACAAAAAAATCGTTTACACCCATTCCAGTCACATAAAATTGTATTTGATATTGCCTATAGTAAATATGGCTTTTTTTTCAGTTTAAAAACGTTATTGATTTTTTGCATGTATTTTACTTTTATTTTTTTTTTGTTTGTTTCGTCGTAAATAGGAACTGTTTGACAAGTGATTGGACATTTAATTTCAAACCTCTTCGTTATAAATGTTGTCCCAAAATTCACGCAAGAAGTAATTTTGATAGAAAACACAGGTTTTTAATTAAAAATTGTAATTTTTTTAATGATTCGTAAAATATACAGTATAGGGTTATGTATGGAATAATATATTGGGTAAATGGCCTCCACGGCTTTGCTGGCACATACGCACTCTTTTGTCGAAATTTTCCATGACCGTTTTGCATAAATGTGGCTGAATTTCGTTGATACAGCGCTTAATTTCCTGCTTCAAGTCGTGGGTGGTCGTGGGCTTGTTGGCATAAACCTTAGACTTTGAAAAACCCCAAAGAAAAAAGTCCAACGGCGTTAAATCGCATGATCTGGGCGGCCAATTCTGATGCAGCAATTGAATTGTTTCTTGGGCTGTATGGCATGTGACACCGTCTTGTTGAAACCACATGTCGTCCGCATCCATATCTTGCAATTTAGGCACAAAAAACTGCCTGGCCAACCGCATTTGCGAAGAAGAATGGTCCGTTGATGCCTTCAGCTCAAAATCTGCAGTGACACGTTGTGGATGCATTTGTTTCGCAACAGTCACGTGTGGATTGTCTGAACCCCAAATGCGACAATTTTATCGATTAACGAAGCCATCAAGATGGAAATGAGCCTCATCGCTGAAGATGATTTTCTTCGAAAAATCTGTATCCACAATCTATTCAATGTACTCTCTTCGTAGTGCGTGGTCAGTAGGCTTCAGTTCTTGAGTCAATTGAACTTTGTAAGCATGAAGATGCAAATCTTTCGTGAGAATACGCTGTAGAGAGCTTCTCGAAATATCCAATTCTTGACCACGGTGCCGAATTGATGTTCCTGGAGTCTTAGCAACACTCTCACGAACTGCTTCAATGCCTTGAGTCGAACGACTTGTTGAAGGACGGCCAGAGAGTTTAAGATCACTAATTGATCCAGTCTCCCTGAATTTTTCAATTAATCTCTTCACAGTTGATGACGCTAAATCACTATTCCGACCATATTTTGTACGAAAATTCCGAACTGTAGCTGCCAAACTTTCATTATTTTTAAAATATTGCTCAACAATGAAAACACGTTGTTCTTTCATGTAGCGTTCCATTTTTAATAACCCTGAACTGTCGGCTGTCACGCTGGGTTTTTTGTTTTGTTGGCAACACTTTACCATACAAATGGCGTCAAATTCAAATCTTGCGTGAATTTTGGGACACCCTTTATATTCATTTTCTATTACAATGCCGTCGACAGAAGCACTCAACCAAGGCTGCAAAGGACAAATAAACGTTCCGACGTTGTAAACTTTTATATTGAAAGTCTTAACATAATCCCCGTACTCCATATTTTTGTTTATCATGTAATGTTTTAGGTTTACAAAATCGAAAGCTAAACTTTGTTCAGTTTTCTCTTGCATTCGTTTGATTGTGCTCGGCTGCAATCAGAGCTTTACCGTTTTTTTTTGAGTTTCATTTCCAAAATGAAAATTATTCACAATTTCTGAAAAGCCCGTACTTAAAACGACTTCCATATTTTAATGCTTTTTTGTAACTAAATTATGGGAAATATTGGCTGTAACCTGCGATATTTTCGTCTCGTACTATAGGAACCAGCTTAAAATGAAAAACAGTTGACCTTTCCCTGAATGATGACGCCGTACACCTTTTTTTTTTGTCGAGAAAATAATAAATTAAGCAGAAAAAACGTCAATTTACCATTTGAAACAATGTAAACATTGGTCGGAGAAAGTGCGACATTTTGACGTCTGGGGGGCGCCATTTGCTTCTTTGCCCGAAGCGAATAGGTAGTAGCGTAGTGGTGGTCGAAGTTGAAAACTGATGACCTTGAAATTTTTGTTTGTTTTTATATACCAGATAAGTTATCAAAGTTAATGCGCTAGTGATAATTTTCGTTCACCTTATGGAGAATATTCCAGAATTTTTTCAAAATTTTTTGGTCACTACTTCTCGAGATAGGGTGGAGAGACAGGGCTTTTTGGCCATTTTTTAAAAAATAATACACAGACAAGTGTGCTCAAAAATTACGTCATATATATTTTCGAACTCTTGTTTCCACAAGCTTTCATTTGGCACCCCACTCGATGACCTGGTAAAAAAAAAATCTCTTACAATTTCACCCCCCAAAACTAACACCTTCAGTCAAAATTTAACTTTCAAAACTACACGGCTCTAACTGGCCCATCAATTTCTATATTTGTGCCAGATTTCAACTTTCTATGTTAAATAGTCTCGGAGAAAATCGGGTGTGACAGATGGACACCGAAGTAATCCCATGAGTGTTCCGTACGGAACATTAAAAAATGATTTTTAACATATAAGAAGATCCTATTTATTTTTGTTATTTTGTCTATTTATATTCTACAATTCGCATTCCGAAATTTCCTTGTCAAACTTACAACAAATACTATTTTCTTTACTCAAAATTTGAAAATAAAAAGATTATCTTATTTCTTAGGAAATGGAACAGTTTTAAATCTTTTCGCAAATTAAGTTCCTTTAATCTCATCCCTCTTAAATTTTCTAAAGAATAATTAGGACAAAGGATAATCCGTTTTTCAGCAATAAATAGCAATTTCTCGAATTTGTGCCTTTCCGTAGTATTTAAGATGTAAATTAACACTCTTTTGATATGGAGAAACTTTTTCAAAGAAGCAAATTGGGAAAAAAGAATCGCTTTTCCACTTTGTTGTGTTTATTAATTATTTCTGAAGAAAATAGAAAACTAACGATTTTAAATTTTATTGTCTAATAAATATTTTTACTTTCTTAAAAAGTTGTTTAAGGGAAACATATAGTCTAACAGTTTTATGTTCTTCCGGTCTGGCTAATACTTTTCTGTTAATTTCTTGAACGTATGCTATGGTACAAGCTTCATATGATACGCCTTATACCCTTTGGTTTTCCAATTGTATTTTCTCGTTATCATTTCTTATCATCTTCATTAGCTTATTCCATCCATAGTCGGATGTAAGCCTCTCCAGTTGTCTCCAGTGAGCTTTGTTGTTTGCTTTTTGCATCCAGTTGTGTCCCGTTAATCTTTTTATGTTGTCCGCCCATCTTGTCTGTGGTCTACCTCTGCATTTTTTGTGTTCTCTAGGCCTCCATTCAACCATACGGCGTATCCATCTGTTATCACTCATCCTTGCGATATGCCCCACCAATTTCACCTTAATATACATATTCGTTGTATTACATCTGCCACTTTTGATTTTCTTCGAATCTTGATGTTAGGAATACATTCTTGGAGTCTAATATTTAGTATTCTCTCCATTACTCTTTGGGTTACCTGGAATTTATTTATTATACTTTTATTTAAAGTCCACGTTTTAGTGTCATATGTTAATACCGGCAGTACATATTGATCGGATACTCTGGCTTTTATTGTATTTGGGAGGTCCAATTTATATGTAGGTTGTAACTTTTCGAATACACTCCAAGCTAACGAGACTCTTCTGTCCAAATCAGCCTTTAGATATTCGATTTTTTGTCCTAAATATATGATTGTTTGTACCTTTCCTATTCTTTCATCTTCTATTAGAAGTTCCTGGTTGTTATCTTCACTTTCTTTGTCAAATATTTGGTTTTGATGAAGTTTATTTTTAGACCTATTTCTCGACACTTGTTATTTAAGTTGTGTAAGAGTTGTATATCTTTCATCGACTCTGTTGTTACTTAAGGCGTTAAGGACTGCCCATATCTCTACCGAATCAAATGCTTTTTCGTAGTCAGCCATTGCTATTTACAAGATGACCTTATATTTATTTGCTTTTTCCACTAGTAATCTAATTGTTTGAAGATGGTCCAAAGTACTGTATCCTCGTCTAAATCCCGCTTGTTCACGTGGTTGATAACTGTCTAATTTCTTCCTTAACCTATATGTTATAATTCTAGTGAGTATTTTGTATAGAACCAATAAGAGGCTATTGGGTCTGCAATTCTCTAACTTAAATTTGTTTCCCATTTTAAAAATATATATCATTTCTATAGTCATTTTATCATCCCTTGATTCTTTGTTGTTGTCTGTATGTTCTAAGGCGTTCATTATTTCATCCATTTTTATATCGGGAATTTCTTCAGATCCCACATTTCTTACAATCACTATATTTCCGTCTTCTTTCCCTGGCGATGGCGACATTTTCGTGTCATATAGTGTTTGATAATGTTTCTGTAGCTTCCTGTATCTCTTTGATTTTTATAATATATCTTATTGCCATAAGACTTTTCCTCGCCGATTTTGTTGCTGTTTTGTGGCCTTATTTATTATGTGCTGTTTGTAACCAATCAGTTTTAAAACGGTGGTGATTTTTTTCAGCTCCTCCGGCTTCTTAATTTTGTTCAGAAGGCGGACTGCCCTGGATACTAAGGTGTTTTTTACGACCTTCAATTGTGATAGATGATGGTGGAATTTCGCATTCGGATATCTGTTTGCCCTCTTTCCTTTGCCTGTTCTATGCAAACATGAGGCTGACAACGAACTCTCGACGAGTTTCCATTTTATAGAGGTTACACATGAAAAGTTCGTTGGTTGATATTTAATCACTATTGATAATAAGTATTTGATTAAAATTCTACACGCAGAAGGGTTTTAATTTGGGAAATTTAGTTAAAAATGTTCGTTGATCTTTGGTAGGGGCATAAGGCAGTCATAAAGCCACTACACATGCCTAAATAGTGAAGGGCTTGTGGTATCGGCTATTTATAGTCGCTGTGCCATCCTTTTTGTCGTATTTCGGGCAAATTTAATTTCTGTCACTTTATAAATTTGTAGATATGGGCAAAAAAATTGAATTTCATTTGATTTGATAAAGCAAATGTTAAATATGGAATAAAAAATTAAAAAATATACACCGAGAATTTATATATATATATATATATATATATATATATATATATATATATATATATATGTATATATATATATATACAAGGTATTACGAAAATCGTTTAATGTATTTTCAGAGAAATTCTCGGTGTATATTTTTTAATTTTTTATTCCATACACATACGTATATATATATATATATATATATATATATATATATATATATATATATATATATATATATATATATATATATATATATATATATATACGTATGTGTATGGAATAAAAAATTAAAAAATATACACCGAGAATTTCTCTGACAATATATATATATATATATATATATATATATATATATATATATATATATATATATATATATATATATATATATATATATATATATATATATATATATATATATACAAGGTATTACGAAAATTGTTTAATGTATTTTCAGAGAAATTCTCGGTGTATGTTTTTTAATTTTTTATTCCATATTTAATATTTGCTTTATGACTGCTTTATGCCCCTACCAAAGATCAACGAAAATTTTTGATTGAATTTCCCAAATTAAAACCCTTCCGCGTGTAGAATTTTAATCAAATACTTATTATCGATAGTGATTAAATATCAACCAACGAACTTTTTATGTGTAACCTCTATAAAATGGAAACTCGTCGAGGCTTCGTTGTCAGCCTCATGTTTGCATAGAACAGGGATTTCCAAATTACACTTGGAAACATCTAGGTAGAAAAAAATTAGTTGGTTTTACATTTAGTGACAGTATACAAATAACAAAATGTTTATAAAAAACAATTGTGCGAGCATACCAATAAACAATAATTTAATGTTATTTTATACGAAATAATAGTTCTAAATAACTAGACAAGAAAACAAAAGTTTTAAACAGTGTCTTTGTAATTAATTTGTGTTCTCGAAGTAAGTAATTAGTTATAAATTGTCTCCACTCCTCGAGTTAATGTTATCAGAGATATCTCTCCCTTTCCCTCTTTCATTAAAAAATTTTGTATTTTTCCCAAGAAACTTGTTTACCATTTCGTTACTACTCTTAAAATTGTTAATAAACAACTTTTCTCAAATTCTGATTCCATTTTACCCAAACATATGGGGTGAACTGTAGCGTCAGCTGTTGAGGGAATAAGCTAGCAGACTTGTACACGCCCATCTTGTTATGCTTTGTCAAGGTACGTCTTTTGAAATAATTTTGTAGGTATGACTATGATTTATTATTGTTTTAATTTAGTATTAGATGAATTGTTTCTCAAATAAGAACATTTACAATTATTGAATATAACGTGCATCTGGCAACACTGGGAAATTTTCCTATCTTATTAAGCGTTTTCGTCTTTTTTGGTCCAATGGCATTGATTTGATGTGAAGTGTAGGATAGTTTGGCGGTAAAATCCAGTTTTGCTTTTTTTTTTTTAAATTTTTCAAAAATGTTCTAATTTGAAATAAAATGCAGTGAATATATTTCTACCCCATATATATATATATATATATATATATATATATATATATATATATATATATATATATATATATATATATATAGGTAACTGGTCTAGAAATTAGATTGAACGATTTAAAAAGCGACATAATATTAGTGGGGGGTAAGATAGTAGGAGAAACTGCAGGAGTGGATATGACTGTTGTTGATCAGTGGTTGGCCAATGTATGGCTGAAAATTCGAGAAAGTGTGGACATTTTTAATGCAGATGAAACGGGTTTGTTTTACAAGATGACGCCTGATAAGACATACAGTTTGTCGGAGAGAATTGTGCTGGTGGAAAATTATTAAAAGTAAGGATTACTGTGTTGGAAACTGCAAATATGTCTGGAACAGAGAAAAGAAAATTTTTGGTGATGGAAAAGTTCGCCAATACCAGGTGTTTTAAAAACAAACATGTAGTAGTAAAGTACAAATCAAACAGTAAAGCCTGGATAACATCAGAAATTTTTAAAAACGAACTGGTCGAATGGGACAAAGAATTAAAATTCACAAACAGAAAAATATTACTTTTGATTGACAACTGTCCAGCGCACCCTGAAGTTGATCTACAGAAAATAAAATTGGTTTTTATGCCTCTAAACACAAGTGAAAAGCGATAATGACGACGAAGACGAGCTTGGATAAGGAGATAATATTTATATTCCATAAATTTCAGAAATCACTAAGAAAATGATTGAAACTGGCAATTTTTTGGAATCTCGTGAAGTTCCTGAACATATATGGAGTGGTTTTTGTGACCTTGACAATTATATAAACACCATTTCTTGTTCAAGTGAAATTGTACAAACGAAAATTACTGATTTTATTGTATAAACTACGTATTTTAATGTTTTCGTTTATACTCGTATATGTACATAATAATAACTTTAGTGTGACTTGTTTTATTTTCCATTGAACCTTTTCTTTTAATTTAATAATTATTATTATTCATTTTTCTAAGCATTAGCGCCTAATCTAAATAAAAAGTAGTGAAAAATGGTATTATATTTTGTGTACCGTTTGTAACGAACTTCGGATATAGCGAACCATTTTTAGTGATTTTTTGGAGTTCGTTATAAACGGACTTCACTGTATATACATATTTAATAAAAATAATATCATAAAAGCAATATTTACAAACCATAATCGATTTTAATCACCTGTTAATAATTGTTGACATATTAAAATTATTAATAATTGCACAGCTTTTGCCGTAATCGTTACGTAACAATACCATAATGAAATCAATTGCGTTTAAGGCAAAACTTACGATAATTTTGCAGTCAAACGAGTTCTATAAAAAGGAAGTCCCTGCCAATAAATTAATTTAATTATATCGCTTTTAAGGTTTTATGTTCTTGTTTGATTACTTTTTATTTGGTAAAACAAAAAAGGTCTCGTTATCACCGTTATAGGAAGTAATAGTTGGATATTGGGTACTTATGGATTCAACTTTTCTATTTAATAATTTTCGTGTTCTATTTAGTGTTTTATTGACATTATTTTAAATATTAATTGTGCTGTACAGTGACTTAAATTTCTACAACATTTAGGCTTCTTAACGGTCCTTTGTCTACCTTCCTTATTTTACGGTAGTAAATATCCTTTAAGAAGGATAGCAGCCTTCTAGGCGTCTTTAACCTACTTTTTTTTAACGACATAGCAGAGGTGCTGGAGGGATATCCTTAAAGCGCTGCAGAAGCGACACGGAAAAAGTGAGTGAAGAAATGAGCATACGGTCGTCTGCAAAACTGTGGATTACATTTCTGGTCTTTTCCAGCAGATCGTTACTGCAAATGCGACAGAGAGTAGGCGACAGAATGGAGGAGTCATGGGGCACACAGGCGATGGTAGTGAAGGTATCAAAATAAAATCGGTCTACTGCCACTCACAAAGAACGCTCTGTGAGGAAATACCAGAGCCATAAATATAGCCTTTTCCACAAAGTTTGATATTATTTAAAGTAGTGCAACTGGTCGGTAATTGTTGGGCAAGGTTGTCTTGTCTTTTTTGATATCGGCTGAACTGTAAGCGCATTTTCAGCAGGATAGGTTGAAAATTCTACAGAAAAAACAACACATGACGACGGCATAGATTTGCCTAAGGTTGTGGTTAGTTTTAACCGTATCTTCGAGCAATATTTGTCTAATTCCGCTTATTCTTTCTATTAAGGACTATCTGTAAGCCGAATGTGTTTTCTATTTGGAAATTGGGTTCAGCTGGTATAGTTCTCCCTCTTCAGCATTACGATCTTTAAAGTAGCCGTTAGGAATTGGTCATTTTCACATGTAAAAAGTACATATGTTGCGATGGCCTCGGATCTTCGAATTCATTAGCATTGCTGGTGAAAGAAAATAACAAGGAGTAGCTAATATCATATCAGAATCGGACTATAGAGCTCACAGATTAACAGTCCCTCTAGAAATTACTGGAAACCATTTACCAAATTACCTAATTTTAATTGGTTGTTATTGATATCATATATTTTGGCAAAACTAAACCACCTATTGTTTTATTAATTGAGCTTAAACGAACTGAAAAAAAAAACAATGATATTCATTTTAATAAATAGTTTAAAACAGCCTGCCATTTATTATTCTATTGATTTATTTCAATGATACGTTAAAAAAAGGCTTGGCACTGCGAAAAAACGAACTGTGTAATAGTTGCACACGCTATTTTGCTAAAGGTTATATGATTATGAACATTGTATATTAACATTTTATTGTAACAGACCATACAGCAGATTGAAGCAAATATATTAGAGATTATATGGCAGTCACCTGTTTATGGATGGATTCTAATATCATTTGAGTCGTACTGCACACATGGAACAATTCGAAAACTCACATTTATTTACTAGGGTGTTGTTTTAAGTTATCTATCTAGGCATGCTGTCGACGAGATTTTCTGCATACTCTACAAATTTTTCGAATCTCTCCTCAGGGTCTTTCCTCTGAGCTTTCAATAGGGTTGGCGACTGGCGATTGTGAGGGCCAGTCTAGTATCATATCGTGGGCTTAACCGAGTTGTTTCGCGACCTGATTTTCGCCTAGCAAAGATTTTTTCAACGTGCTTCGGAATTTGACATCATGAGCACGAAGGTGTTGTTGAATAGTCTCACAGGACACATTTAAAACCAATTTTCTTAATTTTTTTCCGCTCTTTGACGCAGCGCTAATTTCGGGTTTTGTGAAAATAAAGACACCATTCGTTTTTTTTTTTTCGACTTTCGGAGTGACTTTGCCTACCAAGCCACGTTTGGGCAAGTCGTCGTCATTTTTCGTCTCGTTAAAACGATTTACCCACTTCTTCATGAACGACACCGAGTTTTTAATATATTTACCGGTCGCGAAACGTGTCATTTTAGGCCCCTTTGGATGGGAAAGACTGCCTCGAAATGACGCGCAAACGTGATTTCGACGAAAGTTCGAAATCGACTGATACTTTTACTAAAATGCGGCCTACACAAAGGTTCCCTCTACCAATTTATTGTTGAATCGTTAGAATCGCATCTACCAAAAATGAATTATCACGGATTCGTTCTTAGTTGACAGACTTTGTATTTTCATTTCTTAATTGCTGTCTACACCAGGGATGTCAAAGATACGGCCCGCGGGCCGCATCCGGCCCCGGGACGTATCAATAAGGCCCGCGATCGCAATGAAGAATCATAATTTTTAACAACCGTATATTATATACTATATAATTAAATAAATAAAATATTATAATAATTCAGTACATTTTTTTTATTTGAATCTGGCCCGCCTACACATTCTAAATTTAATATATGGCCCTCTGCAAAATTGAGTTTGACACCTCTGGTCTACACTGAGATACTTAATCCACCGTTTCTTGAGTTGTTGTTGCACGTCAAAAAAACGATTCTATATCGGCTTTCAGCTCATCATCTGCGAAACATTTTTGGCCCTGAGGTCTTTCTTGCGATGTAGAGCAGTGTTTCTGATCTGCGATTATCTTCAATTCAGCGTCAGCTGCATCGAAACTGTTCGGATAAAAATTTTACATAGGCCGTGTTTTCCGTACACTTGAGATATTTTTTCACGACTTTTATCACAGCATGATGATCCAAATTTTTCCTCATTATTCAGAAGAAAAAAAATTTAAATTGTCTGAAATAGTTCATTTGATCTTAATTGTAATATTCCTGTGCAAAGGTGAAAAGGAAATAGTAAGACATCAATCCAATTTTCCGTGTATGTACTGCCGTATATTATATATATATATATATATATATATATATATATATATATATATATATATATATATATATATATATTATATTATATACTGGAGATAAAGAAACTATTAATTGAGAATAAAACACTAAATTTTTAGTAAAATTTCCACTTTTATTGCTTAGCTTTATCAAAAGTATGGGTATCGAATAAAATAAACATTTCTCAGTGGTTTTATTTCATTCTGTACCCATACTTTTGATAAAGCTAATATTTTCGCCAAACACGTGTTAAGTATAAAAAATGAATAAAAATGGAAATTTTACTAAAAATTTAGCGTTTTATTCTCAATTTCCATCAAGTAACCGCCGAGTCAGTTAAATATTTAAACTATTAATTATATTGAAATATTATAACGAACAAAGACACACAATACAACCGATTACAAGATAAAAGGTGTTTCAAAATGACCTGACATTTTAAATTGCGCGCCATTTTTTTTGTGGCGAACATAGAGTACTAATCTTTGACAAATGGCATCAGGAAGTATTGAGGTTTAGTTATGAAGAATTGCACGATCAAGTAACGCATAGAAATTGTGAAAATTTTACAGAGACGATTCGAAAAGTCCGTACGGAACGCACCATCTCGCAACACTCAATCAAAAAATTTGAGGTTAGTGGTTCAATTCTGACCGCGAAAAGCAGTGGCCGTCCTCGTACCGGCCCACAATGGGGCGAATGCGTTATTTTCTCGGTCATTTGCTTATAACTTCCACATTTGTTATTGGAATGACTTCAAACTTAATATACATAATGTACGATTAATATATGTTCAGTATATGAAATAAAAATTATACTATATACTGTTATCGCGTGTGCGATAAAGCGTAAAGATGATTATTTCAAAATACTAGACAACAAATTGAAAATTTTTTCGATTACATGAGTGCGAATAGTCATTTTCAATGTATTTTTGCCTGCTGAACACGAATCCGTTGTCCAAATTTGGCTACCGCGTCGTAATTTTGAGAAAAATGACGGAAATTTGCAAAAAAAAAACGACGGGTTCAAGGATTTTCATGACATAACACAGGCACAAATATTTTTCTCATAAATTTCGTTAATACTACGAGTAAGTATCAACATTTAGCTTTAAAATGCCTTTTGTTTCGAGGTATAGCTAAAATTAGAAACACTGGTTGCGCTTACGCAGCATTAATATCATTGTCCCATGTTACGATTGCCCTACGCATGCGACATGTAACGGAACATTAACCCATCAAAATACACTCATGAAGCGAATAATATTTCGAATCTCAATTATCTGCTCTTAACGTTACCCAGGATCAACGACGCACTATGGCGCGCGATGTAAGCAAACACTCGCATTGAGATCGAAATTTCAAAGTAGTCAAGCCGCGTTGCCGAAAAGAGGCAACAAGAGTTTAATTACCCTTTTTTTAGAAGTGTATACTTCATAAGAAATGAGGAGTATATCGTCATTTTTTCATTTCATTGCAATATTGCCCGAGAGAATGGCTGAGTGGAGAATGTTAGATCAAGTCGGGGGAACTTTAATGTCCATTTTTTTAACAAAGGGGGCCGAAGGGGGATAAAAATAGGATATCTCCGGAAACTAGAGACTTTGCCCTATCAGATGGACAAAGCGCCATTTCATTCCACCTCATTCCAAAAACTTTATACATCTTTGAATATTGAAGTAAGAATAATTTTTTGTGTCGAATATGTCAAATGTTTATTAATATATTGTAGCACTCTAATGACGTTACACTAAGACTAGTTTGTTGTTTGAAACCTAATAAACAACTTCTAGTAAGCGTTTAACTCATATTCGTAGTTATGTTGTCCACAGAGAATTTAGAATGTAATTTCTCGAATTACAGAAATTCCAACATTGACGAAAATGTCACACTTCAATGGATAATTTTAAGGAAGGCAGAAGGAATAAATTAGTTATAAACATATTTATGTATGGTTTAAGATATATATTAAAGGAAAAAATCGTCAATATTCGAAAAATACATCTTTAATTTTTTCATCCAATATCCGATTTTTTACGCCGTCGCGGTCGTCCCAATGTGCGGCCGGTCGAATGAAAACATAGCCGCAGTGAGTGTTGACGAAAGTTCGATTCGCCATCGTGCTCAGCAATTGAACATTTCAAGATGTTCTATGCAGCGAATTTTGACGAAAGATCTGCATTTGCATGCTTACAAGATCCAATTGACACAAGAATTACAGCCTGCAGACCATGCGCAGCGCCGTACATTCGCCAATTGGATATTGGAGCATCAACAAATCGATGGTGATTTTTCGAAGAAAATCATCTTTAGCGATGAGGCGCATTTTCAACTTAGTGGCTGCGTAAATAAACAAAACAAAAATCCACAAGTGATCCAACAGCATTCCACTCATCCACCACGAGTCACTTTTTGGTGCGGATTCTGGGTTGGAGGAGTGATTGGGCCGTACTTTTTCGAGAATACTGCTGGAAATGCGGCTACCGTCAATGATGTTCGTTATCGTGACATAATAACCAATTTTTTATGGAATGAATTGAACGGTATGTACTTGGAAGACCTATTCTGTCAACAAGATGGCGCAACCTGCCCCACTGTGGGCGAAACACTGCAGTTATTGCAGACGAAGTTTCATGGTCGTGTTATCTCGCGCCGCGGTGATGTGAATTGGTCATCAAGATTGGACTTCTTTCTTTGGGGTTTTCTGGAAGGAAAAGTGTATATCAATGATCCACAGACCATTCCGGAGCTCAAGAAAGAAATTAGACGCACCATTAATGAAATTAGTTCGCAATTATGCCAAAATGTTATTGAAAATTTCTTTAAAAAAGTGAACGTTTGCAAACATAACCGCCATGTTTGTACCTTATATTAAAATAAAAACATTCGTACTTTTCAAATAAATAATATGTTTTATTAATAAATTAAAATGTTAAGTCATTTTGAGACACTCTTTAGTTAGATAACAAGAAATATAAGACAGGCCTATGTAATATATTTTTGGTTAATCCCCGTACAAAACCAAAAAAGGCAAGCAGAAGATGCTTAAAAAGAGACAGAACCAGTGAAACTGCATTTTATCTTAGGTACCGTGAGAGTTTTCAAGAATAGAATTTTTAAGGGGGATACAAAACAACCAACTAAGAAATCAGCAAATAAACACGAATATGTCTGTCTAATTTCCTTTCACTTTGTGATATCTCACGATTTCAGGTTGGAAATAGTTTGATGCAGAGATTATTGTTGATCAAGATTTAAGGCCGACTACGGTGACGGTCGCAGAGAAATTTCGATTGTGGGAGGGGCGAGGACATTTTTTTTATGATTAGAAATCAGAATTAACAATAGTATATGATATTTCATTATTTTTAACAGATTTATACTGCGATTTATTGGAATAATACATCCAATATGAGTAGAGGGATATATTAATAAATAACATTCTTTTGGAGCTAAACGATATATTATGGAAAATTAGACTAACAATAAATTTGGAAAAGACTAAATAGTGGAGGAAAATGCCGTAAAATTTTCATGATTTTTGGAAATTGTTGTCTACAGCTTGGAAATCGATATAACTACTTTGAAACAGTGCCAACATAGTGTAAATGAGTTTTGACCGCAAGGCCACTTTTCTTCTATTTTAGTGCATTTTTCACATTTCAGCTACTGTTCGTTGTTATGCGACAAAAAAAAAAAAATCACTTTATTCGGCACAAAATTGCCTAAAACATTGCGTAGATTGCATTAAAAAATATTATGTACATAACCTAAAAAAAGTATTTACTACGTCAAATTGAAAAATGTTTTTTTTACGGGTAACTTCCGTTCAATTCGATATTACGGCTTGAAATTATAGGAAAATATAGCCTTCATATTAACAAAAAAGTATGCCAAATTTTATTAAAAAGTATTACGGGGATTGGTCAAAATTCACATTTTAGTCAACGGCAGCGCCCCCTCCAAGTCAAGCAGAAAGCACAGCCGTACCATCCTTTTCTCGAAGCCACTCGCCGCACTTTCCACCCCCCTGTAACTTCGTTGTAGATAAAGCTAGAAGCCTGAATTTTCAGTAATCAAGAGGACGTATTATACTAGCTATATTCCTAAATTACCTACTATTTATACCTTATAGTTTACGAACTATCGCCAGTCGAAGTTCTTTAATTTTGTCACTGACACACTCACCGATCATCAAAATTCTAAGGTACTTCTAGCAGATACACAAACCTCTAATTTTGAATTTAGTTAGTGTTTAGCCTATAAAGGAAGGAAAAACTGAAACATCCCGAAATTTCAGTCCCGTTTTCTAAATTGTACAGTCACTTAAGCCAAAAAAGAGGGTCAAGTTCGGAATGAGAGATAATAAGCTGTAAACTTGTATAACCCTTTATTTTGGCATTCTAAAAGTTGTCTCAAAAGTATCATAAAATCTCGTGTCCGCGATTTTCAAGGTCAAAGGTCACAAAAATCGGTTTTTCGCAAATATCTCGCTTTCTATGGTTTCAATGATACTTGCATCTATTATGAAAATTGTAGAGCATAAAATTCTCTACAAATTTTGTCCTAAACATTTTTTATACGCTTAACCGTTTTTTTGAGATAGAGCGCGGAGAGCGCGCAGCGCTCAGCCATACATAGTATAATGCAAGGTCAGCCGTGAGTCACGGTAAATAATACGTTGTATAAAGTTAATTAATCACTAAAAAAATCCATAGTTATGAATAATTTGTATTATTTATTAATTAATATATTATATTTAATAATATTTTTCATTTATCAAATATATTCGTTTAATAAAACTTACCTACTTAGTGTAATTAAAAAATTGTTAAGTGAAATCCTTAAATTATATTTTAACTATAAAAAAGTATGAAGATGATGCTTCCATAACAGCAGGGCTAGAAAAGAATATAGTTATTAAAATAGGGGCAAAAGTCATGTTAAGACGAAATATTAACGTGAGTCTTCGCTTAGTCAAAGGTTCTATCGGTATAGTACAAGAAGTAAAGGTTGATCCTGAAAATACAAATAAAATTTAAAAAAAATACATATTACATTTAATAATGAACATCTTTACGAGCTTGGTCCAGTCAAAACTAAATTTGAAATTATTAATAGAGTTTATGTTCATCGCGAACAGTTTCCGATATGTGTAGCCTTTGCTATTACCATACACAAAAGTCAGGGGCTAAGTCTAAACGGTGCACTGATGACCATCGGTTCTTTAGTGTTCACATGCGATCAAGCATACGTGGTACTTTCGAGAGTGACAAGTCTGGGCGGATTACATCCAGACTTAGAAGCACTTATCGTCCAGACTTGTCAAAAATTGTTACATCGTAGCCTTTGAGAAAAACCAATAGAGACAGGGAGTGGGCTTTAAGAAAATCCATAGCTGACGTACAAGAGATATTAACCGAGAAGAAAAAAAAAAAGAGGACTACGTGCAAAAAGAAATGAGATCCCATCAAAAACATAAAATGTAAAAAAGTCCTGCAACGCAGTCCTTCCACCACAAAAAGTTGTGAGATCTCATGTAAAACCAAGTCAGTCATTTTAGTTAGTATCTATGGAAGCACCTGTTCAACAACCTTGTCATAAATTGTTATCTAATTAGTTACCTACCAACATTTATAGTGACGGTATCAATATTGGATAGCTTTACTTCTATAATAAATATAATGACTTGGCAATCGCACGGCAACATCACATAAGAATAATCTACTATTTCGATTGCTAAGTAAGTCTAAACAGTGCACTTAAGAATAAAGTATTTTAAATAGTAGATTATTCTTATGTGATCAGTGTCAGTGTCAGGGTGAGTAGCCTATGTCTCTTGGCAGAAAATGCCGGACTAGAACTGCGACTCTGAGTCGACAGTGAGGAGTCTCAGAATTCTTAGATCTAGGTGACATTAGGGACTCAAGGTACCACCCACTCTTTTTAGTACTACTACTACTAAGGTAACCCATATTTTTCTATATCTATGAACTACACGCATTTATTAAAATCCTCTGTACTTTGATCGTATTTCAAACTTCCCGCGCAGTGTGACGTTGCCAAGTCGCGAACTTTTATTTATCAAGTTATGAGAGGAAAACTTCAAACGATCAAAAGTAGCTCACTTTCAACATTTTTTATGAAAAAACGAATACCGCTTGCTATAATTTTTATTACAGAAAAATATTTGTTATATTTTTAATTAATGATTCTAAGTTTTTCGAAACAATCGTAAGAAAATTATCATTGTTATATAATAAAATAACCGGTCAAGTGGAAGTTGAACTTGGACAATTAGTGTTCCGTACGTTGATTGCTTTTAAACTAAAAAAAATTGTTACGGTGGTATAAAATGATCAGTGACTTCACAAAACACACTCCAAAGGAGTTTTCAACAAAGTTTGTTTCCAATCTCGACTGAATACTGATAACCTTGAAATTTTTGTTTTTTATATACCAAGTTAATCATTATAGGTAATGCACTCGTGATAATGTTCGTTCAATCTACACCCCGTGGAGAATATTCCAGAATTTTTTCAAAATTTTTTGATCAGTACTTTTCGAGATAAGGTGGGGGGACAGCGATTTTTCGCGATTTTTTAAAAATAATACAAAGAAAAGTAAGCTCAAGTATTACATTACATGTATATTTTTTACTTGTGTTTTCACACGCTTTCATTTAACACTACACTCGATGACCTAGTAAAAAAATTTTTTTTGCACTTCCGATTTCACCCCCCCAAACTAACCCCTTAAGTCAAAATTTAACTTTCAAAACTACACGGCTCTGATGAGGCTATCAATTCTTATATTATTACCAAAGTTCAACTATCTATGACAAATAGTTTCGGAGAAAATCGGGTGTGACAGACAGATACCGAAGTCATCTTATAAATGTTCCGCACCGAACACTAAAATCATCCGTTTTACCATAGGTCGGGGTAGCGTTCGTATCTTAAAAAGGCAAATTTTAACAGCCAATATTTACAAATTTAGTGCCGTTAAGGAGTATTGAAATTTGTTCTGCGTATAAAGGACACTAATAAATATGTATATTTAAATTTTCTAGATAATCGTAAAAAAATTATTTTCTTGGGAACGTTCTTAAAGTTAAAATGTAATAAATATAGTTAATTGTGCAAAAAAGTGACGTAGTAAATTACATTTACTACGGTACTAAAACATTACGCGCCCAAACCTACTCTTCACAATTTTACAAGTCAATCCCTGCCGTTTTCAAATGCAATCGAAGTATTGGTCTATTTAATTATTTTTTTACAATTTAATTTTCCTGAGAGTCCATTTTAAGTCGGGTGGGCGTTAAAAACAAACTCGTAAAAACTAAATCAAATTAACTGAACTTTTTTTACCTGACTATGGCGTGTCCCAAGTACATAATTTATTCTAAAGGGTAAAAGAAAAGTTTTTATAAGCCTTTAAATCACCCGGTTTCGGATCCACCCTCAGAACTCTAAATGGACTTTAAAACATGTTTTTTTTTTGATGACTATTAAAATCTCTTGAGTAGTAATAAAAAAGGAGACTTTTTATTAGTAATTTATAATATTATTTGAACAGTTTTAGCAGTTCAGTCATTGTAAAACGTTGTTAAAACATATGTAAAGTCAAATTTAAACGATTTTTACTTTTCAATGTTTCAGTTTTTGTTCATTCGACAGTAACTTGAGATAACACGTAGGCTGAAAAGTTTTTGGTCTGACACATATATGTTGCCCTTTTGAAAAAATCCATATGATTTTTAGGATGTACCAACCTTCAAACGATACGTGTCAAAATTTCATGACATTTCGACGATTAGTTTACAAGTTACAGTGGTTTTAGTAACGCTACTTTCGATATTTTCAAAACAATGGAAAAAATCGAAAATTTATTAAACAGTGTTTTTTGATGAGAAAAAATTACGTTCAAGTAAAGCAATGGCTCGATAAGTGTTACGGGGACTCTGCCCCTGGAAAATCACTCATCACTTACTGGTATGCTCAATTTAAACACGGTCGTACAGACACAAATGATGCTGAACGCTCTGGACGAACAAATGGGTTGGTTACACTTGAAAACATCAAAAAAATCCACAAAATTGTTTTGGGTGACCTGTTTAAGCGCAATAAAAAGGATTTTTTCATGCGATATATGACAATGGATAAACCGTGGATCCACCACTACACACCGGAATTAAATCGGCAGTCAGCTGAGTGGACAGCAACCGGTGAAAGCCGCCCGAAGCGACCAAAGACACAACAGTCGGCTGGGAAGGTTTTGGCCTCTGTATTTTGGGATGCGCATGGAAGAATTTTCATCGACTATGGCCGAGAAGGGAAAAACCATCAATAGTGAATATTATATAAAGTTATTGGTGCGTTTGAAGGCAGAAATCGCAAAGAAACGGCCCCTAAATGAACAAGAGAAAAGTGCTCTTTCGTCAAGACAATGCACCGTGTACACAAGTCAATGGTTACGATGGCAAAATTACATGAATTGAAGTTCGAATTGCTTCCTCATTCGCCGTATTCTCCAGATTTGGCTCCCAGCGACTATTATCTATTCGCAGACCTCAAAAAAATACTTGCGGAAAAGAGATTTGATCCAATCAAAAAGTTATCGCCGAAACTGAGGCCTATTTTGAAGGAAAAAGACAAATTCTTCTACCAGAGAGGTATAGAAATGTTAGAAAAGTGTTGAACTAATTGTATTGCTCTTGAAGGAGACTATATTGATGAATAAAGTCGAATTTTGCAAAAAAAGTGTTTTAAGTAGCTAGACCAAAAATTTTTTAGTTTACCTATTACGTTTTTTCTTAATCGAGATTTTTCAAGAATAACATACACGAGGGGTGACTTTTAATGAAAAAAAACAATATTTTTGCCAAAAATCGATTTTATTCCTTTATCTCTGGAACCACCTTTTCAATTTCGGAAAGAGATAAAAATCGCTGGGGGCCAGATCTGGTGAATAAGGCGGATGAGAAAGCAATTAATTGCCCAATTAGTCCAGTTTTACCATCGATTTTATGGAGTCGTGAGCTGGTGCATTATCTTGGTGAAACAACACTTTTCTCTTCGCTAAATGCGGCTTTTTTTCTTTATTTTACTGTTCAAACAGTCCAATAAACCAACGAATACTCTTCGATGATTGTTCACCCCTTCTCAAGATAGTCGATCAATTTTATTCTATACACATCCCAAGAAATACTTGTAAAAACCTTTCCACCTGATTGTGTTTTTGGATGCTTCGGTCGGCGTTCAAGCGGTTCTAGCCACTTTGCGTACTGCCTGTTGGACTCAGGCGTGTACTGGTGACTCCAGGTTACGTCCATTGTTACTAAACTATCGACATACACAGTTTCTTTCGACGGAGCAGATGTGCCGTAACTGTTCTTAAGCCATTCTTGGGTTCTGGCTTTTCAGTCCATGTATATTTTATTAAAGTCTGAATCCTATGAACACACTTCAAGCGATCGAAAAATCTGTAAATTATTTAAAACAAGTGTTGTCAAAAAGACCAGTCTATTACAGTGTTAAAAAAGGATCTATTATTGGGATTAAAAAAATCTTTTTTTTGTTCGTTGGTGGTATATTCAGGGTAGTTATATACTTTTGAAAAAGCCCTGATAATGCGAAATATATGTCAAGTTATTCTCAAATTAAAAAAAAATTAGAATACTGAAAAGTAACAATTTTTTTTTTTACCTATTAAATATTATTTATGTTATAAACGAAATTTTTATTCCTTTCGGTCAAAAAACGGAAAAAAATGAAGAAATAAAAAATGAAATGAGGAGGACCGAGGTAATCAAATATAGAACAGAATTAAACAGAGTCAGTCAAATACAAAAGAGAATTAAAATACTTCAAGGAATTTGTTAACTTGTTAAGGATATCTGGTTTAAATACGCCAAAAAATCTTCTTAATGAACGTTTTTACAGAAAGTGACGATATCTCATTACGCATTTAAGGTTTGTAGCTGCTTCCGCTTTAATAGTTTTGCTCCATGTCTGTCTAGAGTTGTGCCGCTGCCTCCGTTCGCTCCATTTAGAGTCCTTTTCGCGTCATTCCTGTCATTTCTTCAACGTGTGCGTTCCATTCTCTTCAAGCGTCTCTCTTTGATGAAAGATTAGTACTTTAGATCGAAAGATACGAAGCTTCACATTTCTGAATATTTATGATGACATATATTAATAACAGTTCTATCAACCTAAAAAACAACACACATATCTATATTACTGCTTTTAGCTGACTATTTCAATATTTGTATGCTTCAAATCATGTAACAAAAATACATGTTGAAATTAGATATAGCACAGAACATAAAAACATCACTACTTTTGTTTCATGGCGCAAAAATATAAAAATAATTGTCAGTAAATTTTGACAACATCATTAGGATACTTTTTACGTTATCAGTTAGCACGATTGCAAGAAACGACCACTACACCAACTATTTTATTTTTGCACTTGAAGCGCGTTTCGTTATCTATGTTAGCTTCATCAGGAGCGATGATTGACTGAAGATAAACTATAAATCTACCTTATTTATACATATCTGAATTACTCAAGCGGAACTAATTACATGGGCGAAGCCATCAGTTCTGGTCAAGTAACCAGTAGAGGGGACTATAAGAAATAGGCCATCTGTCTTTATTTAAATTACTTTTAGATCTTATAATTTCCATATTTTTGTATGCGTTCAAAAATCTTCTGTCAGATGCATTTTTAATTAATCTTAGATTACCTATAGTTACAGTATGATCAGTTTCAAGGGCATGTTCGGCAGTGCTAGACTTTTCTGTTCTACCGTCTTTTAAATGGGCTAAATATTCTTTTTAAATCGTGTTTTAATTGACTTTCTAGTTTGCCCAACATACTTTTTGTCGCAATTATTACAACTAATTTCATAAATACCACTTTTCTCACTATTAAGAATGTTGTTTTTGGAATTTCCTAAGATAATCTTCAAATTGTCTGATGACTTATAGATTAAGGTGCCTACTTTATTAAATACCTTATTGAGTCGTCGATTCCTTTCGTTATTGAGGTTTACTTCATTAAGAGGAAAAGTTACCAAACGACGAATTAAAAAATGTAATGGGGCTAATTTATGTTGTTTTGCAATGAAATGAATCATTGAGAATACATCTATCTGTTACTCTGTCTTTTCTATAGATGGGTCTTTTGCATCTACAAAAATTTTCTGTGAGAATGTTTTTTCTAGCTCTGGTTGATATTTATTTTTATTGTTTTTTATTAACAGATGTGTCTCTAGTGTCCTAAATCAAGCAAGCATCTTTTATAAGTCGTTATTTAACTAAGAAATAGAAAACAAAAACTTCGTTTGAAAATGTTATGAGACGTGGTGTATGAAAAACCCGTTTACTGAAGTCTGTCGCCCTTTACGTGTTACCTAAACAAGTAATGTGCAGGATGAATATATATCCAAAATGTATAGTATTTACTCAGTCAGATTTTGCAGTTTAATGAAGCTTCGATTATTAAGGGTGATTTTACAATTTAGTTTGTTTTGTGATAAAAAAAATCTGTCAAGAACATGGCCTCCCACGATTATGTCAATAACTTTGTAGGGAATTGAAATAAATATACTGGCAACACTGATCGAAAAAAAAAATCGTTTTGGCCATTTGCATTGTGGCTTCACGCGAGAACAAGACCTCAAACAAGGTATGATTTTTTTTTGTTCCTAGCGTTAAAAATGTAAACCATAACACGTCAAAGCAGTGGCTGCAACTATTTGTTTGTGAATAATGTTTTTACTGGCAATTTTCATATATTTGGTGGGAAATGTAGTCCAAATGGCTTATACTTATCTGTATGTCAATTGTGAGGCTTTGAGGTTATGTTTTACCGGCACGTTAAAAAAATGTCGAAGGCGTGGCTTCATTCATCAGTCATACTCAAAATGAAAATGACCCAGATATCAAACTTATTATTATTTTTAATAATTATCAGAATTTTTTATGTTAATTTTTTTTTTATATTTATAGTTATATTTTTTAGTTCATCGTTTGGTCACTTTTCCTCTTAATGGAGTAAAATTCAGTAATGAAAGGAATCGTATTAGGAATATAACTAGAGTTAATGGTTATAAGGATGACTTAATAAACAAGTTAGACACAGAAATAAGTTTAGGTTAAATATTCAAAATTCCACCTTTTTTACACGTGAAGCATATAATACCAAGTATGTCTCCTTACCATATAATCCGAAATATAGCATGGGACTCAATAAGGTAGGCTTCACCTTAGTGTATAAGTCATCAGACAATTAAAGCAATATCTTAGAAAATCAAAAAGACAAGATTCCTAATTGTGAGTAAAGTAGCATTTATGAAATTAGTTGTAATGATTGCGACAAAAGGGATGTTGGACAAACTAGAAGATCAATTAAAACACGATTTAAAGAATATTTAGCTCATTTAATACGGAAGAACAGAAAAGTCTAACATTGCCGAACATGCCCTTGAGGCTGATCATAGTGTAACATTAAATAATCTAAAATTAATCAAAGATGTATCTGACAGGAGACTGTTGAACGCATACGAAAGTACGAAAATTATAAAATGTAAAAGTAGTTTAAATAAAGACAGAGGACCTATTCCTTATAATGGTTACTTGATCAGAACTGATGTCTTCGCCCATGTAATTACTTCCGCTTGAGTAACTCAGTTGTTAGGCTAAATATAAATAAAGCCGATTTGTAGTTTATCCTTAGTCAATCATCGCTCCTGATGAAGCTAACATAGTTATCGAAACGCGTGTCGGGTGCAAAAATAAAGTGTTTGGTGTAGTGACGATATATACTGACTGGTGTAATTGTGTCAAAGATTCCACATACCTAACAAAGTAGACGTATCGTTTTGGACAATTGATAGTGTTCCATCTCACATCGACTCACCTGCCATTCACATATAGTAAGGTGATTTTAAATTTCATAAACTAATTTTATATGACCTGTATATATCCACACACTCCAATAGTCCCAAACTAAACCCTAAAAACCCACGTGCATCTTATTTGATTCCTACGAAAAATATAGTTCGTCGGCCCTCGACCATCGACATCGGCTATCTATAAAAAGCTCCGCCGACTTCGAGTCAGGTAAAATTTCTTTTTCGGTCCTTCTCCGCCCTCTCTTCGGCTATAGACTTCTTTTTTTCACGGCATGATGAAGGCCTCTGGGCTTCGACCCTCTATAAATTAGGAAACACAAAAAAGATTAGGCCGATGCTTGTTAAGGAATTTGAGAAGAATGTACCGGTCCGCGTCGAAAATATTGGGGGTTTCAATAAAAAAGGGTGGTTTTGGGTAATAGGCAGTGTAACATATTGAGCTTGAATGAGCAAAAATATGTTTAAACGTGATTAGGTATTAAGGGAACATTACACTTTCTCGGTCTAAAATTTTAATAATTTTCATGGGACTGATAAATTAATAAAAAAACATTTTTTGAGCCCATAATTTTTCTGACTTATATTTTAAGCCTTCAAATAAAAGAAAAAAAAAATACCTAATTTTTTAACTGGTTGAGGGTTTTTTGCAGCCTTATGGAAGCCATTTTGAAAATTTTGATTTGCTGGCGCGCACGATTGCGCCCCACTGGAACGTCTGAAAAAAAAACCTTAGAAAAAGTAGGACTATGGCCCCAGTATAGACTACGATTATTTTGTTTGAGCAAAAATTCACAAAATGGTGGATGTCCAAAGTTGGTGGTCTCAAATATACCTTTTTTTTTCGTAAAAAAAAAAACATTAAAAACTGAGGAAAAATTTAACCAATCTTTTTTATTCTAGTTTATACTGGGGATATTGTTGTGTAGAAGAATATACAATTACAAAAACGCCCGTCTTGAGAAAAAAGGGTTTACAAACGACTTTTCACATATAAAATCTACTTACGCTCAATTAGCGATGCCTGCTGCATACAAAATTCCTTCCGACTCCTCATACGCCTCGTTCTCAAGTGTTCTTTTGTTGTAAAGTTGTAAAAACTAAAAATTTTACTATACAATAACTAAAAGTCGTATCCGTGCTTGGACTCAAGTTTTTACAATTTTTTCTGCAGATTTACTGGCAAAATTAGAATTACTTTCATCTGGAAATCGATTACCATGAAACTGTCTTTTACGTGGTCTACACACTTGCTTCGAACTAAATTTCCCGTATTTCTTATCCATTTTGCACAATATTAACCGAGACGTTTACTGAGTGATGTTTTCGAATTGAGCAGGACAGCGTACCGCTTGCTTTGGAGCTACAGTTTTGGCTCAAACTGAAAAGATATTATACCCATTATAGTAAGCTCCCCTTATACCTGCTTCTATCTTTCTTGGAATCATAAAAGTAGCAGCAAATGTTCGACGCAGGTAGAGCAAAGCCTTTGTAAACGTCCGAAAGTAAGTTGGCACGCCGCGCGGTTGATTTGGCTTGCCTTATTCTTGGCGCTATAATCGTCTATAACTTCGAAAGTACTTGAAATTTTCCTCTGAAATTTTCAGAGAATATTATTGAAATATAATACTTTCTAAAAAGTCGATTTTACCGACCAGAGAAAGTGTAATGTTCCCTTAAGCATACACTTGAAATAGTCGAGTTATATTGATGATAGCTAATTATGTTAAATCCTTTTAGATATTTGAACAGATACTAATTGATAGCCTTTTCCATAACATTCGGTACTATTGAAAGCAGTGGGTATCATTTTGGCAAGGTCTTCTTGTCTTTTTTTGGGTATCGGCTGATCTGTAGCGCATTTCCAACAGGAAACAAATATTCTCTTTCTGTAGGATAGGTTAAAAAGTCTACGGAAAACTGGTGTTAGTTCTCTTGCACATTTTTTGAGTACTATGGCTACATTTCCACCAGCGCCTGAAGCTGTTTTGATATCTAGCTTCATTAAAATACGTTTTATGATACTCTGCTGTCTGAAGACAATATCGGGCACCCTTGACTGCACTATGGGAATAGTGAGTAGTGTTTTATCCTGGAAATAGACAGTAGAATGTAAAGCAAAGAGTTCAGCCAACAAGTTGGCTTCCTCAACAGGTATTGTCGCAGTAGTAATATCTGGCAGTACGAGTGGTGGTACACTGGATCACCTGGGGTATCACCAGGAGTATTGTCCTGAGTTTTGGACCTCGAAAAACTTGTGCTCTTCTGTTTATAAATATTTTAAGTTCTCAAAACGCGTTTTTTGAGTTCAAAATGCGAATAACTCCGGTTATATAAGTCGGATCGAGACAAAAAAAACTCGACGCCAGCTTTCCGATGCCATTAAAAAAAAATTTTTTTGGAATTATTTTGACCGTTTTTTTTACATTTGTTTATTAATTAAATAACAACAAAAGTATTTTTACGGTAATTTTGAAAAAAAGAAATTGAAATTTTTTTATCACATCTGGTAGAGAATCGCGAGTCCTTTATTAAAAAAAATCATTTTCATTAATAATTTTTTTCTTCAAAATGACCGGAAAAAACGCATTTGTTGTTATTTAATTAATAAAAAAAAGGTTAAAATGGCTCCAAAAACATTTTTGGCATTGGAAAGCTGGCGTCGAGACCTAAATTTTGAAAAAGAGAAGATCCATTTTGGACCAAATGGTATAAAATGGCCGGCAGTTCAAATTTTAAATAATAAATTCAATTGTGCCCACTGGGTTAAATATTTTTGTACCAAAATTTCAGAGTATTTTTGCTATAACAAAAGGCATATATTCTGAAAGTTTCAAGCCGATCGGTTCACTTAGTAGACCTGTACAAAAAAAAACAGTTTTTTGCCTGTGTTTTCAATTTTGGTTATGTACGCATTTGAGCGACTTAAAGCCAACGATGATTCGTTGGAAATTTCATTACGAAGAGTTTGTCTTTTGTTTTGTCTCTATCCAACTTATATAACCTGAGTTATTCACATTTTAAGCTCACAAAACGCGTTTTGAAAACTTATTTATGTACAGTCAGTCCAAAAAGTCTCCATACACCACTTCTTTTCTATACTATTTTTCTGTTATGTTTAACTAATTAATTGGAACTATAAGAAAACATGTTTAAATTAATATTTGAACCTTAACCAACGAGGATTAGTATTAAAAACAACTACGGACCATTTTATTTAGAAGTTACATCATTGTTATAAAAATATAAACAAAATTAACGGCAAAAAAGTCTCCATACACTTAACAGTTACCAATAATAGTTTGACGGAGTTTAACGGAAAATAACAACTTCGTTTAAACTAATATTTAGTGGGACCGCCGTTAGCGTTGATAATTTCCTATAATCTTTTTGTCATGCTTGCAACCAGCTTTCTAGTAACTTTTGCTGGCACGTTCTCCAATTCGTTCAGTATTTTGTTTTTTAATTCTTCTCGATCTGAAACATTATGTTTGCGAACGCGCCGTTTAAATTTCTCCCATAAATGCTCGATGGAGTTAACAGAGGGTGATTGTGGAGGTTTATGAAGCTGCTGTAGCGCGTTATGGATCATCCATTCTTGCACCAAGTTTGCTATATGTTTCGGAGCATTTTCCTGTTGGAAAATTCATCTTTTTCGAGTGCTAATTTTTGGACACTTTCTCTTAAATTGTCTCTCAAAAAGTTGAGATAAAATGCTGATTTATGATAACATTATAAAATGTGAATTTCCAACCCCTCCAGCGGACATGTATCACCAAAGTAGAAGGCCGCCGCCCCCTTGTCCCAAGGTGGAACAAATGTTTTTAATATCGAATGCGGTATTCTTCTTTCTCCAAACTTTAGTTCTGCCATCACCCACCCAGAAAGATTAATTTTAGTTTCTTCATTAAAGATTACGGATTCCCAAAATTCAGGCGGTTTAGTAATGTATTCTCTAGCCAAAGCTAACCGCTTTTTGCGATTAGCTTCCGAAATTAACGACTTCTTCCTGGCTGCACACCCCTTATAGCCTGCCCTGTGTAAACCATTTTTTCACTGTTTGTGAATAAGCATTTTTCGAAAATAGTTCCCGTACATCTTCTTTTACTTTTTGGTGCACTTTTCTTGGGATCTATAATGATTTGTATAATAATATTGAGCTCTTCACGTGGAATCAGTTTCTTGGGACGACCGGAGCGTGGTCGAATTTTATTCCTTCCGAACTTCCGATGTGTGTGATAATGAGCCGCCTTCCTTTTCCTAAAAGCGGATTGAAACCCGTTGAGGATCCCTGTCTTCAACTATTAATATTTTTATCTTGCCAGCATTTAGTTACCGTAACCAAGGTTCATCTAAATAATATATTCGCTTCTCTTCTTGTCTAGCTTTTCGGATGTTTCTTAAGTAATGTCTTCTCCAAGAGACAATATCATTTCTGTCTATTAAAAGAGCTTTCCTAGAACGCGTTGTCCATTGGAAACCAAGTTGTTTTAAAATTTTCCACAGGGTGTTTCGGCTCATTTTGGGATAATCCATGTCTTCTTGCACCCTAACAAAAATTTTATCTAATGTGGGAATTTCGTTGTTGAAAAAGAAGGTATGTTTTATTCCTTGATTCAGATCTCCTTCAGTTTTAAATGTTGGTCGACCTGGACATTTCATCGGCGATTTTAGCGGTCCGTTTCTGGATTCTTTTATTATTTTATATACAGTATACAGCATTATAGCACACTGTTCCACTGTTTCGTCAACACTCGCACTGGAATGATTATATTTCCATGATTTAAAACAATTAACATTCATTGTTTTTTCGTTTACTGATTGCAAATTCTCCATATGATCTCACTTCATATGCTTGTCTCTGGACAATACCAAACTGTGTACTGTTAATATCACTATTTAGTATAACCCACATCACCTCCAATAGATTAAACAAAATTACCTAACCCCACTCTTAATGCCTATTATTTATGCTTATGTACTATATATTATATATATTATCACAATTTCTTAGAAACCCATATTACCCCAATAGAATAAATTAAATTACCTGACTCCAGATGTAAGTCTTATTGCCTATTATTTCTGCATATTTACTAAATAAAAGTAATAAAGATGAAAGTAGTAATCTGATAGTAGGTACGCCAATGGAATTTGTCATATTGGAATTTTGGATGGTTGTGTTTACTAAAGAATTAAACTACATAAAACAAGTAGCCGTTAACAACGGTTATTCGGCTACTTTAATCAATAGTATCGTTAGGAAAAAACTTAGAAACAAGGCAATCTCAGAAATATATCGACGTTTTAAAGACAGAAATACCACTTTTAAATGCTTAACCTATTTCGGCAAACCAACGGAAGAACTGGGGAAATTTTTCAATCAAAAAAATATCAACATAGCTTATAAGACTAACAATACTATAGGGAAATATCTTAAAAACTACAAACCACAAATCAATAAAGACAATAAATCAGGGGTTTATCAATTAACATGTGGGTTATGTCCTAAAACATACATCGGACAAACTGGACGTACATTTAGACAAAGAATTACAGAATACGAAAAAAGTTTCATCCATAGAAAATCTAATTCAACATATGCTAATCACCTTTTAACAGAAAATCACACATTTAACAAGAATTTCAAAATTTTACACACCCAACAAAAAGGTTTAAAACTAAACTTTTAGAGACAATGCAAATAAATCGATTAAGGACTACAGGTACTTTACTCAACGACCAGGTAGATTTAAGCAATTCACCATTATTGAATTTATTCTCCTAACTCCAAATCTCTGTGGATTTTCCAATACTATCAATGTAATTTAATTAGGTGTAATATTATAATTAAGAAATTATATAAAACTGTGAATATTAAACCCAACTTGACAGTGTAAAATGTAGATCTGAAGAAGCTGCATCGACAGCGCAACGCGTCATCGCAATTTAAATAAACCAATGGAAATTGACTAAAAACAGTCTTTTATTATATATTGTCATATAGGGTCTTTTAAAGATTCTGTCCAAAAGCACTAAGGAATTTTTAATTAAAACTAAACACACAAAATGCAAAAAGGTTTTGATTATCGTAAAAAAGGGATGATGTTCTCCATATAAAAGACTGCTTGAAAAGCGTTGTACGAGGAGTAACAAGCTGTCAACTTTTACAGTAAGATGTGTTTGTGTCCACAAAATCACTCATAAATGGATACATGAAAAAGTATTTACATCAAGTCTTAGTTTCATCAAAATGACCAAGTTTATTTTTAATTACTGTCTGACAAGTATCTTAATTATTAGTTTATTAAAATAATTTCCCGTTCACTCGTTGATTTATACTGGCTTACAATGTACTGAACAGTAACATGCGACTTTCTCACAATTTTTGCTATATTACTGTACGATTTTCCATCTGTCCACAAATTAAATATGTTCTTTCGAATTTTTCTCGCTCTTTTTTAATGCTACTTTGAAAACCCACTGCAAAATTACTAGCAGTAAGTGACAGATAATTATTCATTTGTTTTCAGTTTAGCGAGCAATAGATAGCTTGATAAAATGCTGCTGATTATAACGTGTTTTTTTCAATGCAGTTCTTGAGTGTATGGAGATTTTTTAAACATCAATTTTGTTTACATTTTTATAACAATGATGTAACTTCTAAATAAAATATTTCATAGTTGTTTTTAATACTGATCCTTGTTGGTTAAGTTTCAAATATTAATTTAAACATGTTTTCTCATAGTTCCAATTAATTAGTTAAACATAAAAGAAAAATAGTGCAAATGAAAGCAGGTGGTGTACGGGAACTTTTTGGACTGATTGTATGTTTATAAACAAAAGAGCACAAGTTTTTCGAGGTCCAAAACTCAGGATAGTACTCCTGGTGATACCCCAGAGAGGATAAAATCACAATTTTGTTGTATCTAAGCTACGCGTATCTCATCATTATTTTGACCTTTTGCTGCACTATACAAAATTTCGTTAAAGTAACTAAAAGAACAACAAAATTTGACAATTACGCAGTTTTTTGTATGACGTAATTTTCATAACTAGGTAGATAATTAAAAAAATACTCTGGTGTTAAACGATTTTCATAACATCCTCTATTTGTTTTATATATGTAATCTTAATTAGTACGCTTTGGTGCAGCGTAAATTGACGATGCACTGTACATAATCTAATAACTACAAGTACAACAATAATTACTTAATTACACTTGCTGCAAAATAAGCAATTTATCTAATACCATCAACCTTTCGACGAATTTCACTTCGGCGATTTTCATTTAATGAGAAGAAAATGTTAAACTACAGTTCTAACTATCTTTAAGCCAAAACTATTAATTATAACTAGCTATATAACTAACTAAAAGATAGATCTTATGGGAACTGGCGAACTTTCACAAAGATTTATTACGAGTATAATTTTTGCTTAAGTAAGGTGAGACTATGGCTTGTACGGTCGTGAAGAGTGATGTTTGTTCGAAAGGATCGATGTTTTGTTCTTAAATTGAATATTATACAATAGTTACAACCAGTATAATAAACATTCGATGTACGTTTATTTATATATATATATATATATATATATATATATATATGTATATATATATATATATATATATATATATATATATATATATATATATATATATATATATATATATATATATATATATATATATATATGGACTATCCCAACCACACAAAAAACTTTTTGAAAACTACAAAATTCGGCCTTTTATGTCACAAATCATATAATCTGCTCTCATCTAATTTTTCCAGGCTTAAAACCAAAACCCAAAATAATAAAAAAAGTAACATAGTCTCCGAAATCAAATGTAATAACTGCGAAGGAATATACGTTGGGCAAACAAGCCAATATCTAGAAAATAGAATCAAAGGCCATAAATACGACAAAAAAAACAGTACAGTCCTTACGAATCATGAAATAAATAAAAGTCATACCTTTGATTTCAAAAACATCAAAATTATCAACACCGAAATAAATACAAAAAAAGAGAAATACTCGAATCCGTACACATTCAGTTGACGCCCACTGCAATAAACGAAAAAACAGATGTAAACCGTATCTACCTACCAGTCATATAAAGTCCCTCATGTTAAGTGGTTTGTTTGTAGAAAGTAAAAATGTGATTTTAACAGTGATTTAAAATTAACACCCCACAAAATAAACTACTTTCTAAGGTAAGGCCCTTATTATTGTATACAGTTAAGTGTCTTAAATTAAAAACTACGAAAAGATAAAATATTTTAACCCCGAAATACACAACAAACTGATTAATTACTTATTTATATTTAATTCTTCTAATGTCATCTTTTAGAGCAAATTTTGAAGAAGACCTCTTCCGAAGGTCAAAACGTCAATAAATATATAACAGATCCAAGAATAGTTTTTATATATATATATATATATATATATATATATATATATATATATATATATATATATATATTAGGGCGGAGCGAAACAAATATTTTTTTTCGCAACACCGCAGAAAAAAATAGTATTTTCTATTACTAGAAAAATACTTCAAAGCTCTTTGACAAATGTTGAGTTTTTAGGTTGGTAAATGGCATTTGAAAATTTTTTGTTTTTGACTTTTTTTGTAAATTAAACCAAAAATGAAATAGAATAATATATTACGAGTATGTATTAGCATATATGAAGGTTATGTTATGTTCTTCAGATACTATTTTTATCATACGTAATCTATTATTCTATTTCATATTTGGTTAAATTTACAAAAAAAGACAAAAACAAAAAATTTTCAATTGCCATTTGCCAGCCTAACAACTTAAAATTTTTCAAAAAGCTTTGAAGCATCTTTCTAGTAATAGAAAATACTATTTTTTCTGGGGTGTGTCAAAAAAAAAAAAAAATCAAAAGATGTATTTTTTTTAAAGATCACCAAGTTCTCCATATCTTTTTTAAAGATTTTGTACACTTTTAACAATTGGCCAAATATAAAATTTTAATTTACTTGAACATTTTAACAAATATGCCTCTTTCGAGTGAGTTTTTTAATGTCGATTTCGACAAATAACTGTGGCACAGTGAACATAAAACACAGTAGCGACAGTCGGATCACATGACCTGTCGTTATATTGCTGGTATGATGCCCGCGAGTTTTTGAAATATTCAAATACCTTCTTTCAAGAAAAATCCTATTCTGTAGAATAAAAATGAATTTTGCTGGAAGGAAAAAGTTATTTTTTTTAGAAAACATTTTTTTATCAAGTTCTTATTAAAACAGATATACAAAAAGCAGGGAAAAAGGCAAAAATACAAGGAAAAAAATACATTTGGCCTCAACTCCTTTTGCACGTTATTCATTTAAATATCTCATTGTTGAATTTACATTTCTCAACTATTAGACATATTTCCGGAGGGAAAAAAATGTTCATTTTGAGAACATATCTCTGCACAGCTTCAGTTTCGCGCGTCTAATATCAACATTCATGCTCTATATTTCAGCAAATCCAAGTAATCTGGAGAGATTGACAATAATTATAATTATCATTTTAAGATGAGATCGTCTTTCTTTCGAACTTAAAAATGAAGTGAACACACCTTTTGCTCCAGTTTATCATTAGTTAAATCTAATATAATTTTCACACAGCTAATGACTTTTCGTGCCTATAAACTACTTATATAAAAAATAAATATACGCAGTGATTTATTCAAACTCATTCGTGTTGGGGAATTACTACTTTTGCATGCCCAGATTGAATTTTGGAAATTTGGTTAGCGAATTTTAGCAGATAATATAACTTAACTCTAGCAAACATTCTGTCCTGAATTCAGAAAAAAAGTGGAATAACATAAACCAATGCTTAACAATAATAAAACAATAAGAGTTTTAAAAATAAAATGTATCTTTTATATGAAAACACCATTATTATTATCTTTATATAATCTATAATATATAAAATGCAACGTCTCTCTGTCTGCCTGTCTATCCGTTAGTGCGCTTATCACTGGAGAACCACTTATCCTATTTACGTACTTTTTTTTTGGAAGCAGTCACGATAATAGTGAATCAAGTCGGAAAAAAGTTTGCCGCTAGCGCGTTCTCTAGCAATACACAGCCTAAACCATTAAATACGGAACAATATTATGTAGCAGGAAATATCTATAATCTATAATATATATAAAATGCAACGTCTCTCTGTCTGTCTGTCTGTCGGTTAGTGCGCTTATCACTGTCCGATTTACGTACTTTTTTTTTTAAACATATATATGTTCTCTGGCCAGGTTATAGGCTATATTTTATTACGTTAGAGAGCATAAGGAATGAGCAGTGACGATAATAGTGAAAAATTTGCCTCTAGTGCGTTCTCTTGCAATACACAGTCTAAACCATTAAATATGGAACAATATTATGTAGCATAGAATATTTATAATCTATAATATATATAAAATGCAACGTATCTCTGGCTGTCTGTCCGTTAGTACGCTTATCACTGGAGAACCACTTATCCGATTTACGTACTTTTTTTTTTAAACATATATATGTTCTCTGGCCAAGTTATAGGCTATATTTTATTATGTTAGGTAGCATAAGAAATGAGCAGTGACGATAATAGTGAATCAAGTCGGAAAAATGTTTGCCGCTAGTGCGTTCTCTTGCAATGGACAGCCTAAGCCATTAAATATGGAACAATATTATTTAGCAGAGAATATCTATAATCTATAATATAATAAAATGCAGCGTCTCTCTGTCTGTCTGTCCATTAGTATGCTTATCACTCGAGAACCACTTATCCGATTTACGTGATTTTTTTCAATCATACATATGTTCTTTGGCCAGATTATAAGATATATATCATTATGTGAGGTAACAAAAGGAATAAGTAGTGACGATAATAGTGAATCAAGTCGGAAAAAAGTTTGCCGCTAGCGCGCTCTCTTGAAATACACTGCCTAAACCGTTAAATATGGAACAATATCATGTAGCAAAAAAATATAATATATATAAAATGCAACGTCTCTCTCTATCTGTCTGTTTCTCTGTCCGTTAGTGCGCTTATCACGTGAGAACCACTTATCCGATTTACGTGTTTTTTTTTTAATTCATACATAGGTTCTTTGGTCAGGTTATATAATATTAATAATAATATGTATAATATATATAAGCGCTATCTGTCTGTCCGTTAGTGCGCTATCATTCGAGAACCATTTATCCGATTTACGTGTTTTTTTTTTAATTCATACATAGGTTCTCTGGTCAGGTTATAGGGTATATTTTATTACGTTAGGTAACATAGGGAATAAGCAGTGGCGGTAATAGTGAATCAACTCCCGCGAGCGGAGCCGCGGGCACGGCTAGTATATTGTATAATAGAAATAAAGAACTATGAATAAATTACCTTTTAGGATCCTTAGGAAATCTAAAAAAACTAACTCCTTTGGAGATACCACATACATTTTTACAAGCACTAACCGCACAACAAAAACTTCCTCTTGATATCTTTTTTATAATTGTTTTCAATTATAACGTCAAACGAGTCACTTACTTATTAGAAAATGACTAATAATCAATTTCGGAGCACTTTATAAAAAGGTTCTCCTTGAAATCCAGAGGTAAACACAACCAGTGACCATGCTGACAGCAATTTTGTTGGTATGATAGGGGACCTACAAATTTTCTTGAGCATCGCTACTGTGTTTTATGTTTAGTGACTGTGGTCCGATGAGTTGATCTTTTTCATCTTCATATTTACGAGGGTGTATTAAAAAATCTTTTCAAAAACAAGGTAAATAACATTTTTTTGAAAAAATAAAAATGCATTTCGCAACATTATCTCCATTGAGCTCAGTACATTTGGTCCAACGAGATTTCAATTTTTTTTTAGTTCCTCAGAGAAAAAATTTCGAACCGTGAATAATATTCGTTTATAACACAGATAGTCTCTTCATTCGACGAAAATTTCTTTTCCCTGAGGTTAGAAAATAAAAAAAAAATACTTTAGGAAAAATCCGGGGAATAGGGTGGGTGGGGAGCTATTTCGAAACCCAGCTCGTATAGTTTTACCGTTGCAACGGCCGATGGATGAACTGGAGTATTGTCCTGGTGAAGGAGCACGTTTATGCGCATTAACCTAAGTCGCTTTTACCTCAGGTCACTATGTAAACATTGCGTAATAAGAGCCAGTAACTGTTTTACGTTTTCCTAATAGCCAAGCCCCAAAAAATCAATTCCCACCACTTTTCCCTCTGATAAAACTGTTTTTACTTTTTTGGTGCATGTGACCTTCGCCAACCCGCTGTTTTGCCGTTCTAAGTTCAGGGTGTAATGGTGGATCTACGTCTCGTCTACAGTCACAAAATGAAGAACAGAAGTGTTTCGGATTACGCTGCAACTTTTCCAAGCACGATTTTGAAATGTCATTTCTTGTGTGTTTTTAGTCTGGAGTTGACAAACGCGGCACCCATCGCGCACACAGCTTTTTTGTTTTTAGAACTTCATACAGAATATTATGTACCCGTTCGTACCATCTCAGCAATCTCACGAAGCTGAATGCTACGAACTTCTATCACGATACCATGAATTTGACCACCTTTTCTTCAGAAGAAAAATCAATTCGGCGTCCTAAACATCTAGCATCTGTAGTGCTCGTACGGCCACGTACTTCCTTCCTTCAGTTAAGTTTCTATCTGGGCTGCTACGAAATGTGTAACACTAATCTCTTACGATAGCTGCCAACAACAAATGCGCGATGCATCTGTTTGAGAACACACCACAAAACCGTTACAAAAATCACGCTTATCAACAGTCGTGCCGCTTAACAAGAGTTACCGCCATTTCGTAGAAACTTATCAGATTTATCACCCAACTCTCTTAAGCAAAATCTAATTTTATACTTAAATTTAAGGTAAGATCGGTAACAAAATTTTGCCTAAGAGAATAGATTATTTCTGCACATATATTTAAGTACGTAGAGAGTTTTCTACATTTATTTTAATGTCTTGAGAGGGAGTAATGGCTTCTACCCTCCTCTTCTTAGACCGCTTTTGCTGAACCCTAATTTAAACTACCTAACTTGGATAATTCCAAATTTTAAAGTATCAAAATATTAGTTTGTTGTTTTTCATTAAAAAGCACTCCTAAGATTATCGAAAAACCCTCTTAAAACACAAGTTAAGAAAACTCTAGCGTATCTTGGCTCACTATTAATTTTCTTACTCTGGTAGAAATAACAACCCCTAGGTCAAATTCTGACTACCCAAATGAAAAACAAATAGCTAGAGGTGTTTTAAAAATAAAACTTTTGTCGTATTTTAAATAAGGAACACAAGTATACAGGATGCTGAAAATTCGATTCTGTTAGTCGAGGTTTTGTGCGTTTTCATGTGGATCCGAGAGTGCATCCGTTGGTCAGTCTTCTTTTGACTGAATTGTCGTAGATGTTTCGCCAAAGTTTCATTTGGCGTTATTCCTCAGTAGTCAGCATGTTACCTAATTACAAAGTCACACACACAACAATGATTAATAAATGAACTTCCAAACCTATAAGGAAACATTATGTATGTATATATATATATATATATATATATATATATATATATATATATATATATATATATATATATATTATAACGTCTAGAAGCGGGGCCATTTAACTTTCTTTATTTTTAATAATATTTTATTTGCCCCTTATGTATATCTTAATTTTGAGAATGGATTGAGTGAATATTAAGATATCAGCTAGCTCGTTTTTTACTGGTAGAGTACATTTAGATCGAGGTAATTCTTGTACGCCTTTTGAAAGTAGTCTCTATAGTTATTTAAAATTTTGTTGTACTGTTTTTAGGCACCATTCATTTTAGAATAAAAGGAATCTAAGTTCCGCTTAAAAAATGAAAAAATACTGAAGAGTTATTTAGTTGTTGAAATAACATTAATTTTTGTACAACCGTTGTGTCCTGAAAGAAAAAACGGGTGGTTCAGTGAAACGCTAAATTTAAATATAGAAGGGTATATATATTAACCAAATAAAAATTCCTAACTTTATTACACTCTAAAAATTACTTTTACTAAATAAAAATAAAAATCCCTTAAGCTAGAAGAGTGTACACAGTTACATAGAGTTTGTGAAATTAACTCCGCGAGTTACACGTGTTGAGTAGTCGTTGGAAATGCACTTGTAGGCAGGAAGTGAGATTTTTAGACTGGTTTGCTTATGACTTACGGATTGGTTTTTCTTCGTGGGTTTTCCATAAGTTACTTGGCCTCTCCTGGTGAGATTCTCATAAAAATATTGTCTCAGCCATTACCATTCTAGTTTCATTTGGGTTGCTAAACACTTTTTGACTTGAAATGCCTGAGGATGAGCAGGATATTTCAAGAAAGGAAACGAGCCTTAAACTTGAGAGCTAGAAACCGTTACTACACTACTACATCACTGAGAAAAAAAAACACTATGACGTGCTGGAGAAGAAAGCCACTACGGCCTACTGGTGGAACAAAGCCGTTACTGCTTCATGGTGGAAAAAGCCACTACTGCTTCATGGTGGAAAAAGCCTTTAACAATTCCGTCTGGCCGTTTATATATCTTTTGCCCCTTCTTCAAAGTGACGTGTTTAAAATGGCTTACTTCCGGGCGCAAAATTAATGCAAACTAAATAAGTCAAGTCGGCAACACGCGTTACACACTGCTGCTTTAAATTAAAACTGCTAAAAAAAATTATAGAGAGAAAAACATTATTTTAAGCTACACTGCTCAAACATTGAAATCACTGCAATAAATATAAAAATGCAATAAAATATAAATTATAGAGAGAGGGTGTTAAAAACAGTGTCGTAACATGATCTTAAAATCTAGGAAAAAATGAATTTTACAATAAAATATAATATATATATATATATATATATATATATATATATATATATATATATATATATATATATATATATATATATATAGGGTGTTATGAAAACCACTGCCTATATTGGAACTGGCACCTCCTTGAAACAAGACCGATTGTAGAAAATTCACCTTACATAGAAGATATTGTTTCCGTCCGCCACTGGTAAAACAAAACAACTAAACAGTACAACAGGAACGTGGTGGTAAAATTTAACTCAGCGCAAGCGCATCGT
>CM032455.1:165513923-165696423 GCA_019049505.1 Pachyrhynchus sulphureomaculatus | reverse complement strand
GACCGATTTGAACCGTTCGCTGCTTGAAAAAAGGCCAGAATACCGGAAGAGGCAACACAAAGTCATTTTTCTTCATGACAATGCTCCATCACATACGGCATAACCAGTTCGCCACACGTTGGAAGCACTCAGCTGGGAAGCTCTAGCCCATGCGGCTTACTCACCAGACTTGGCTCCTTCCGATTACCACTTGTTTGCATTGATGGGTCACGCACTTGCTGAGCAGCGCTTTGGTTCGTACGAATATGTGAAAAAAATGACCCGATGAATGGTTCGCAGCAAAAGGGGAAGATTTTTACTGGCGCACAGTGTGTCGACTAGTACAAGTTAGCTGGACAAAATTATTTTTTCACTTATTTCAATTGTTTATGTATATTCTAGGCATATTAACTTATTTTAAGAAAAAATTCATCGCGTTGGTTTTTTTTATGGGCGTGGCTAATTTTTTCCCCTAAATTAGTCAGCTACGCAGACATATTTAACGATAACTCGGGAACAACTTGTCAGATTTTTATAAATAAAACATTAAAAAATGCGTAACAAAATTTTATTAAAGTTGATTGAATATTATTTTATTCTATCTTTTATCGTTTTGGAGTTATTTAGAAATTAATGGAGAGAAAAAATTTTTTTTCGTGTAAAATTCATTATTTTTTTCGGTAAAAAAGCGCAATAACAAAAGAAAAACAAAATATTATTTTTGTTTTTGTTTATGTTTTATGTTTATGTTTTATTTAATAAGGCTTGCAAATTTATTTCAGCACGAGTTTCTGTTATAGCAATGTGCTCCTCTGCAGGGTAACAGGCCTGTTTGGACTTTTTTTTAAACTAAAATATGACGGAAACACATTATGCCCCGCCTTCATGGACCACTTCCTAGTTTGTTTGTAAGAATGCGTTCTTGACTTAGAATCTATATAGTAAGCTAAGGCTTCGTCACTACTTAATTGCCTAGGATTAACGGAACTGGTATTTTTAGACTTAATAATATTATCTGGGCTCTCACTAATGTCTCTAATCACATTGGCAATTTTCCTTTGCCCTGCTGAACGCACAGCAATTTCGGCAGCAGTCACCAATTCACTGACACTTCGGGATTCTACGAGATCCACGACGCGACGTTTCTTCGTCTTAAACGACGATTCCTCGAAATCTTTGCGAGGTCTTCCTGCAGGAGTCACATTCTCACTTGATGTTGAAGGTTGTGGCGCAAAAGAACTCGCAGTAAACTGTATGTCTGCTTCATCCAACCAATTCTTATTTTTAATTAAAAAACGCTCCTTCGACTTTCCTGAAGCCAACCATTTGGCACCAAACTTATTAGACAAGTTGGATATCTTCAACTTTATTTCTTTTTGGCTGCTTTCAGTAATGTCACCAAAGTGAAATTCTGAAGAAAGAAAGTCATATACACGCGAGTTTTTTTCATTCTTCGTGTGTTTCAACCACTCCTCAAAAAATGCTACCCTTGAAATAGAGTAAACGTGTTCTGGAAAAAAAGAAAAAAAAACATGTTGTACTGAAGTGTGCTAAACAATATGTGTATTTTTACGAAGAATAAAGTTATTTCTGTGTAATATCTAAAAACTAGCCCGGATAGAGGTGAATGTCTGTATATTCTGAACTTTCAAAGTTTTTTTTAAAAAAAAAAAACATGCTAAAATATATAGGCTATTTAAAAAACATACTAAAAATTCAAATTAATAGATTCTGATTAAAAAAATACATTAAAAAATAGTACTTACCCTCAGTATTAATATCCATCACAAAAACTTTCACAATATTACAATATGTCACTATAAGATGTGCACAAAAGTGTCGCTAAATTGCAACTGATTGATTTAAAGAGCTGCATTAACTCATTACCTGACTTCTGACGCTTATGACTCGCCACTTACAAATTTGATAAACAACCTTTTCACGGAATTCGGGGTTTGGTGGTGTTGTTTACGTTTTGCAAATAAGATTTCCTGGAAATCATAACATGAATTTTGTCCACCTAGCATGTTCTACGCGACACACTGTGTGGCGTGGTGTTCACAAATTCTTTTTGAACATAAAATTACAGCTATGGGTAATTGCTTATCACTTTTCATAGCCAATTTATTCATGAGTAAGTTTGAAATCGAAGCCAGTCAAGAATTCGAATATTTTCCAAGAGTATGGTGTAGGTATGTGGATGATATTTTCGCGATTTTTGATACAAAGAAAGCAAATATTGATGATTTTGTTTCTAAATTAAATAGCCGGTATGATTCCATTAAATTCACTTACGAAGTTGAGAACAAAGGACAATTGCCTTTTCTAGATATTTTAATTATTAAAAATAATAATAGATTAGAATTTGATATCTATAGGAAGGACACACTAATGTAATGTAATGTACATTACAAGGACGCAGTAACAGATAGATATATTCCTAATGATTCATTTCATTGCAAACAACATAAATTAGCCTCATTACATTTTTTAGTTCATCGTTTGGTCACTTTCCCTCTGAATAGAGTAAACTTTAATAAAGAAAGGAATCGTATTAGAAATATAACTAGAGTTAATGGTTATGACGATGACTTAGTAAATAAGCTAATAAATAGACATAAGTTTAGGTTTAATATTCAGAATTCCACCTTTTTTATACGCGAAGAAAATAACACCAAGTATGTCTCCATACCATATAATCCGAAATATAGCAAGGGACTCAATAAGGTATTTAATAAAGTGGGTCTCACCTTAGTCTATAAGTTATCAGACAATCTGAGGAATATCTTAGGAAATCCCAAAGATAAAATTCCTATTGTGAGAAAAGTGGAATTTATGAAATTACTTGTAATGATTGTGACAAAAAGTATGTTCGACAAACTAAAAGGTCAATTAAAAACGATTTAAAGAAGATTTAGCACACTTAAAATACAATAGAACAAAAAAATCTAGCATTCCCGAACATGCCCTTGAAGGTGATCATACTGTAACATTAGATAATCTAAGATTAATAAAAAATGTATCTGATAGGAGATTGTTGAAGGCATACGTATGGAAATCATAAAATGTAAAAGAAGTTTAAATAAAGACAGAGGGCCTATTCCTTATAGTCCCCTCTACTGGTTACTTGACCGGAACTGATGGCCTTGCCTATGTCATTAGTTCCGCTTGAGTAATTCAAGGGTTAGGCTAAGTATAAATAGGGTAGATTTGTAGTTTAGCTTTAGTCAATCATAGCTCCTGACGAAGCTAACATGGTTAGCGAAACGCGCGTCGAGTTCAAAAATAAAGTGTTTGGTGTAGTGGGTATATATACTGAGTAGTATCATTGTGCTAAAGATTCCACATTCCCAACTTAGCAAAAAATTCGTTTATTTTGAACAGTTTTTAAGAGCAAAATTACAAAACAATTTTTAAATAACACAGACAATGTGAGCATTTTTAATTATTCTTATATTGAATCTTAAAATATAATAATGATATATGCACAAGGATTTTTTTTAGTACTATATTTTATTAAATATTTCATGCGAACAAAAATTTCGTTTTAAATTTTACAAATTATAAAGCAACAAAAATAAAAACTATTAGTATCATCAGAAAGCTGAAAATCTCCTCTTCAAAAAGCTATCTTTTATTTTTTTTACCCTCTGAAAACTACACTTTTAAATCACCTATCCGAATTTTCAATAAATTCTCAGGCTAATAAAAAAATCTGGAAAAAATCTATATTTCATTTTTTTGTAAAATTTCCCGCTTTTTCACGTGGTGCTGTTAGTTTTTCGATACCTTTTTTATTTTTCGAGATATTACCGAAAAAAAAACTAATTTTTGATTTTGTTTTGGATTTTGTGAGCTTAGCGCACATCGAACTTTAGCAAACTTTTTTTACCGTATTCTACGTCGAAAAAACTACCTGTGTGCCAAAATGCAGCCTGTTAACATTTAACGAGAGCTCAAAACCCCTGGCGACTGGGCTAATACAGTAAATACATTATTTAACACGTGTCTTTTATTTTTCAGGTGAGCACTTTCCACATAAACAACAATACAACTGGTGATGTGTAAGTATGCCTGTCTGCAATTTAAAATATTGTTCTTCTGATGGTATTACTTTCTGTTCCAAATGTGAAACGTGGTGGGTAAATGGCCCATCAATATGCAATCATTCTAATGTCAGATAAATTCCATATTTGTAGAAATTGATTTTAGAGTGTCCACTGCCTTCTTATCCAGCGATCGAGCAATCTTACTACTTTTGCTGTGTTTGTTTATGCGTTAAACCTGGAGTTGTTTACTGTTACAAAATCCAAGCCTGTATTGGCTAAATTGGTGTCTTAGGCGACTAAGTGAGTTCCAATGTGTTCTACAGAGTATTGGCACAACAAGGTAGGCAAATTTTTACGCCTGGAGAAGTATATTCCGCCATCCCTCGTATATCTATATCTTTATATATATATATCTTTATATATATATATATATATATATATATATATATATATATATATATATATATATATATATATATATATATATATACATATATATATATATATATATATATATATATATATATATATATATATATATATATATATATATATATATATATATATATATATATATATATATACATATATATATATATATATATATATATATATATATATATATATATATATATATATATATATATATATATATATATATATATATATATATATATATGTATATGTATATACAGGGTGTCCCAGTATTCCGTGTACATAGAGTTACTGTGGATTTCCGGGATGAAAATATGACCATTTAACCCAGCTTACCTTAGTGAAAAAATTCGTAATTTTTGGGATACAGGGTGTCAAGGTTATACTTTTATTTTAGTTTTTTTTAAGAAGCTTTCTTAATAATTGTACTATTTGTACAAGATTCGGTGCTAAGGGGTTTTCCTAGATGAGAAATCGAAATCGGCTCACAGTTTTGTTGTAAATTGTAGGGGGCGCCACTTATTGCATTGTATACTTTTAAATTATCATAACTTTTTATACCACTCTTTATGATATTTTTAATTAAATATTCGTATTTTCCGCCTTCTCCTGGGTAAAAAAGGTTTCTTGATAAATTTTGCTCCGAGCAATAGTTTCTGAGATAATGGAATGTTTATTTCCATTTTTTAATTCCATCCACACTTCATCCAGGCTTAGGACAGGTCCAAAAGAATGAAATTTGGAGCATGCTTAAATGTAAAGACCAACTCGCCAACAACCGTAAGAATGTAAAAACCAACTGGCTAAGGGCATAAAAGATTACCCACAAATTGATAAATTTGTAATCAATAAATAAAAACATCCTACTATCTCAAAAACTGTTGCTGGAGCAACATTTACCAAGATAGCTTTTTTATACAGAAGGAGGCGGAAAATACGAGTATTTAATTAAAAATATCATACCGAGTGGTATAAAAAAGTTATGACAATTTAAAAGTATACACAGTGCAATAAGTGGCGCCCCCTACAATTTACAACACAACTGTGAGCTGATTTCGATTTTTCATCTTAGAAAACCCCTTAGTACCGAATCTGGTACAAATAGTACAATTATTAAGAAAGTTACTTAAGAAAAACTAAACTGACTTAAGAGTATAACTTTGACTAACGTAAAAGTATAACTTTGACACCCAATATCTCAAAAATTACAAATATTTGGACTAAGATTCACAGTAACTCTATGCATACGGAATACTGAGGCACCCTGTATATATATATATATATATATATATATATATATATATATATATATATATATATATGTATATATATATATATATATATATATATATATATATATATATATATATATATATGTATATATATATATATATATATATATATATATATATATATATATGTATATATATATATATATATATATATATATATATATATATATATATATATGTATATATATATATATATATATATATATATATATATATATATATATATATATATATAAATATATATATATATATATATATATATATATATATATATATATATATATATATATATATATATATATATATATACAGTCCCTGGCCAAATTATTAGACGCACTGCAAGATTTCATGTAAAATATTAATTACCGAGTGATATTGTACCGTTTTATTATTTTAAATTGATTTGTTTTTTATTTTTATATTATCCAATCAATTACCTATTTATTTGACATAAATAAAACAGCATTAATTTAGAAAAGCATAAGTTTATTAAGTTTTAAAGAAAAGTGAAATTAATGTTAGTAAAAGTCAATATTTAGTTGAGCCACCTTTAGCCGCTATCAAAGCTTTAATTCTGCGCGGCATGCTATCAATGCAAGATTGTACTGTCTCCTGCATTTGAGGATGATGATTCCACACATGAATAATCTTTTCTAGGAGCTGGGTTTTGTTGGTAATCACATCTTTAGCCACTTCTCTTTTCATCAGCTCCCACACATTTTCAATGGGGTTCATATCAGGGCTATTACCCGGCCAATCCAACAGAGGGATATTTTTTTCTGCCAAAAAAGCTTTAACAGACCGAGCAGTGTGGCAGGGAGCTCCATCTTGCATGAAAGTGAATGGTTCCCCATTTGGAAACCATTCTCTGAGCTGTGGAATCAACCGATTTTGTAATACTTCTTTGTACTGATCTTGCCTCATTATTCCTTTGACGACGTACAGACGTCCAGTGCCCTTGCCGCTGATGACTGACCAAATCATCACTTTGGTAGGATGTTTAACCGTCGGGACGACACAATCAGGATGAAACTTTTCTCCATGACGACGACGCACATACTGAGCTTTATTCTGCAAAATTTTGAATGTACTTTCGTCACTGAAGCAGACCTGTCAAAAATAGGAAAAATATATAAACTTCCATGTTTATTTGCTTTATTTAACTGAAAATGATAATGTATCAATTATTGATTAAATTGCTGTATCTTACCGATCTCCAGAAGTCCACATCTTTGTCTTGCCATTGTTTGGCCCACTTCAGGCGCTTTGCTTTCATTGCAGCTGTTAACTTGGGCTTCCTGGCGGGGCGACAGGCCTTAAAATCTAATTCTTTCAATTTTCTTCGAACAGTGCGCTCAGAAGCATTTACGCTAGCATCCTGGAGTTGTGATTTTATTACCTTTGTGGTAGCAAATCTGTTTTCTACACAAATTTTCTTCAAACATCTCTCTGACCGTGGAGTGAAAATTGGTTTTCTACCGCATCTTTTCTTTCTTTTCGGGCTTAATTCCTTCCCTGACTCAATTTTCTTTTTTATGCGTCGTACACTAGGTTCCAATCTTCGTGATATTTCTCGGTTTGTAAATGTTTTCGCAATCACAAGGGCCTTCGCTTCAGCTTTTTTACGTGGTGAAAGATCGCCTTTTCTACCCATAATGAAAATAGTCCAATTACTTTTTTAAAACACTGCATACAAAATAAACTAATAACTGAGTAGTATAAAAACTGTTAAACACACAATCACAGTCCATAAAGCCACAGAAACACGTCCGTACCTGACTCGATTCCGATCGCGACTGATACAGGTTTGTACTTGTTTACGTTCATGTATCACTTTGTCAACACAGTGTTGCCATATGTTAAAAATAAATACAAATATGTAGTCTACAACAATTCTTTTAAATAAAAATCAATAATATTGTAGTTTAAAATATACCATTATTGCATAAAAACTCTTAAAAAACTAAAAAAAATACAGTGAGTCTAATAATTTGGCCAGGGACTGTATATATATATATATATATATATATATATATATATATATATATATATATATATATATATATATATATATATATAAAGAAAAAGAAACGGAGTACGTTGCTGAGCGAGCAAAAATGGTTCTATTGAGTAAAACTGTTTTAAGCAGTAAAGCTTTTTGGAAATCGATTTTTTTTTTGCTCACCAGTGTATAACATAGACATGACTCCCTGATGAATATATTCTCTCCTAATTGCCATCAATAAAAAGTGTTTTCATAAATTACCAATAATTCCCAACAACTTTTTCACAAACATTATAAAAATACTCCTGCTGTGTGCCGTTATTCAAACAGCTGTTCGATGATGTGCCGTCTCTACTTGAAACTTTCTTGTTTTTTCGTTTTTCGAGATATTTTGTATCTGCTAGGTCAGTACTTAATGAGCGGTACTATCCAAGTCGTTTTTTTATACTGCTCCGTATGATTACGAAAAGATATTTTGTCAGAATCGTGCGCTCTTATTGTATGTCTGGAAGGTGTTGTTTTTGTTCGGTGTTAGAGTGACAGTAATCGTAGAATTTAACGCTACGGCAATCCCGGACATTTTTATTGTAAAATACCAAAATAGGCAATGATCTATAAACTATACTATGAGTATTGATAACTAGTTAACCTAGACCACTTCCTATTGTTAAAAACAAATGTTGCTATGGGTAGTAGTTTGACATTTGATAAACACGTACACAGAAAAAGATGTGATCGATAAAAACTATTAATGTCGTAAAATCAAATATCGATCGATGATACATCATCTGTCTTTGAAGCAAGTGTCTACTAAAAAAAATTACGACGACATGCTTAATACATTGAAAGAATAATGTCCTTCCTACGCTACTAAAAATTGGGTTGCGGATTTCAAGAGAGGACGAGCGGACATTAGCCATGAACACCGTGCTGGGAGACCTATTTCTGAGTGTACTGCAGAGAGATTGTTGAAGATATGCATGAAACGATGCAGGGACGTAAACTTAAATGTGTTTGCATGTTTCATTGACTGTCGTAAGGCCTTTGATTGTGTCAGACACGGTAAAATGATAGAGATTCTACCTGCCTCGAGTATCGACCGCCAAGAGATCAATATCATATCCACTTTATGGTATTTTCAAAAAAGGTGAATGGCATCATGACTAACAATCAACAACCTAAGATATGAAGATAACACCGTTATTGTGGCTGACAATTTCCCTGATCTGCAAAGGATCATCAGTCTCATAATTCATCAGAGTGAGCAGTTTGGACTACATATAAATAAAAAAAAACAAGCTGTTACTGTTTTCAAAATCATCCGTTGATGCGAATCTTATTAATGGTTAGAGAATTCAGCCGGTTTTATCCATTAAATACCTGGGTACACTAATTAATAGCCAGTGTAATTCAATAATAAAGATTAGATTGAGAATACAGCAGGTTCGTGGAACCTTCATGAACATGAAAAATCGCTTTCGAAATATACGTATATAACATATATATGGATTTTCTAAAAAACGAAACAATAATTATTTATAAACAACAAACGAACTAAACTTTCTAAGCGAAAAGTTAACTCAAAAGCGAAAAAATTGAACAAATGACAAAACGGCGCGAGCGCGTTCGTTGTCGGTCGCCACGCGTGCGACGCCACCTCCTACTCACAGGACCACTCGCTCGTGGCCGTTTCTTTCCCCACTGCGTCAGCTCTATCCCAACCTTATAAAATATCCCAGACTACATACAAGTAAAAGATTTGATAAGTAGTTTCAGAGATTACCTCTGACAAATAAACAAACTCACAAACTTTATTTCTTTATTATATTAGTATAGATTGACACCCATAAAGTACCTACAATGTGCCTACAAAAAAAATTAAAAAAATTTAAAACTACGAATAACAAAACAACAAACATTTTCGTTTTCGAAAATATAACATCATTAGAAACGTTCGTGTCGCTAAACTTCGAGAAAATTAAATTACAGACTCTACAGAGTAACAAGTCCTTAGGCGTATAGTCAAATATACAAAACTGCTGCTGGCTATAAAGGAAAGAAAAATTAGGTATATCGATCATATAATGAGGGGAGCAAAATATGATTTTCTGCGATTGGCAAACTACAAGCTAGAAGATTAGTTGAAAGATTTCAAAATTCTTGGTTAAAGGACATCCGTAGATGGCTTAATTTGAGTAATAGATATTTTTAGACCTGCAGTTTTCGGGACTATGTGAGCTATTTGGATCGCCAACCTTCATCAGGAGACGGCGAACTAAAAAGAAGGTAACTATGAATGAAACGTGGGTCGACCCTGGAAACAGTCAAAGAAGTAGAAGCATGCTGGTTCACCTCGCGCCAAGGAGTTTCGCTTACAGAAAATTGTAGGAAGACTTCTTGCTTGCATTTTTGGAAAAAGGATTGGGTACTTCTTACAGATTATTTGAAACACGATAAAGCAGCGACTGGAGAATATTATTCTTCATTATTAAGTAAACTTCGCCAAAAAAAAATGTGGATAACCGCCGAGGAATACTATCTGAAGATGTGCTGTTTTTGCAAGATAATGCGCCTGCTCACAAATCTCTGTTATTTTTGCAAAAAATAAACGAATGAAGCTTTGAACTGATTGATCCTCACCCATATTCTTCTAATTTAGCTTCCTCATACCTGTTCCCAAAAATGAAAAAAACATTTGAAAGAGCACAAATTTTATTTACAGTTTGTCAAATAAGAACGCCATCAATGTATTCTTTGGTGTGCTAACAACGGCGCAATTACCTTAGTAATGCAATGATCTTCAAATTTTTCGAATCTTGCGAGACAACTGAGTCAAGGTCCTCAGAGTATTTCCTCTGAGCTTTTTCTTTACCAGAGATCAAACGTTTTCAATAAGATTGACGTTCGGCAATTGTGAATATCATTCTAGTATCTTATCGTGGGCCCAAGCGAGCCGCTTCAAAACGCGATTTTCGCCCAGCAAAGGTTTCTTCAACGTGCTTCAGAATTTGACATCATGAGCACGAAGATGTTGCCGAATGGTCTCATGGAACACATTCAAAACCGATTTTCTTAATTTTTCCGCTCCTTGATTCGGCGTCAATTTCGGGTCCCTGGAAAACAAAGACACAATTCATATTTAGACTTTCAGAGTGACTTTGCCTATGGAGCAACGTTTTGGCAAATCGTCGACATTTTTCGACTCATTGAAATGATTTACCCACTTCTTTACAAACGACACCGACTTTTTTTAATATATTTAGCGGCGGCGGAATGTGTCATTTTAGACCTCTTTAGATGGGAACAAAGAAAGACGTGACAGATTGTAACTGAAAAACTTATAACTGTTGCTGCAAACTTGATAGTAAATTAAGATAAAGAATGTTTTTTAAAAGGTATGGAGTTACTTTATAACTTCTAACTAAATTGAAAAGACTTGAATAAACAATTTATATTTTTGAGATATGCTTGTTTTTCTATGTTAGGCTAGACACCTATGAATACGCTGCCGTGTCCTAAAAAGAGAAAGGAAAGATAAATTTTATATGTATGTACGTACATACATAGAAGTATCCAATTGAAAGCACGTCTAGGCAGACATTCTCGTACAATATACACAACATTTGGCATATATTCAAATAGAATTTAATGAATGTTTTTGATGTTTGAGTTTTGGTAATTTAGAATCTACAGTTACGTCTCTTTACACATTCGTTTTATGTTTGATATTACTTATTCATGTTTAATTTGCTCTTTATGTGCTAAAAAAGTCGTTAAAAAAGGCCTAATTTCTCTGTGTACGTATGCTACATATTTACGATAATTGCCTACAGGAAAATAGATATGTTTATTAAAACATTTGTCAAATACACGGTGTCCCATAAAAAAGTTTAATTAAAAAAAAAAATTAAGTAAAGTGTAATCTTTAGAAAATTATTTCTTAAAAATAATGTCATCTAAATGTGAACCATCGCGTTTCAGACTGATTCCTATATTTTTTGGTGTACTGAGCCCTAAAATAATAATCAAAAAGTCATATCACCCACCAATTTTTCACATTTTAATATTCAAAACGTGAAGATCCGAATACCGTGGAGAGTCAAGTTGGAATGACTCTCGCTGGCTTATAGGAATCATGGTACTTTATATAAACGAGGTACTACTCCATGGTACTCCGATCTTAACGATCGATACCGTTGCCTAAAGCCTACCTGATGAAGAGTATAGGCTCAGAAACTATAATCGTAGAAGGAAAGGCATGGAATATGGCATTCATGGGATCTTTATTTGTTGGTCATTTTGCATTTGCAAAGTTCTCGACGTTACTTTTTGTTATATATGTGGTGAGTTTGTAGTTAAAAAACATCAAAGAAACATTACTGACTTTGTAAAAAAAGTATACTTTGCATATTTTGGTGTAGATATCGCTAACACAGCCCCACAAAAAAAAAGTGGGATATACTTTTGATGCGATATATCAAATCCGTAGTATTTTTGCCCGTTGATCACGAATCTGACGTCAGAATATCGCCATCACATCTCAATTTTTTTCTAACCTCAAAAAATAGGTAAAAATTAGTAAAAATTAAGAAAAATATACTCCTAAAAAATTGATTCAAGCTTTTTCATGGATCCAAAGATGTATTAATATGTATTCGGACACGCTAAGCTAATATTCATCGGTTGGATTGAGCCATACAGTTCTGTTTTCTTTCTAACCTCAATAAATCAGACAGATATAGCGCTTCTCGAATGCAAAAACGAATTCAAATTAAAATTCAACCGATCCTTACCAAATTTGGTACACAGGGATTTTTTGGGTCGCTGATCACGAATCTGAGGTTGGATTTGCAAAATTCAAGATGGCAGATGTTTTCGCGCCATTTTGAACGCCGAGAAAATTCATCGGTCGATTTTTATTCTTCTACCTGCATCCAGGGCACCTCCACGTGGTGACGGTGGGCAACGGTGTTACTCCACTAGCCGGCAGAGTCCCTGGATAACGGCTTAGATGCCGTCATGGCAGGTAGAAGAAGAAAGAGAATTACAATGCAGGGACTCGGAAACCCAGTATCGGTGGTTGGTCAGGTGGGTGGGAAAGCGGGCCCGCAGCCGTCGTCATCCAGCGACCGTAGCTCTTCATGTGTGGGTGACTTGGCTCATGTAGAGTATAATGCTACAAGAAAACGGTCTCACGGTACAAGGACTTTTCATAAGTGCGATAAAAACAGTGATTCATTTTGTTATATTTGCTGTCAACACGTATTGAGTAAAATGGGGTCACCGATAACGGATAAGATTAAAACCTTATATAAGGATTGTTTTAACATTGAAATACAGCACCAGGATACAGATTGGGTTCCCCACATCATTTGCAGTTCTTGCAAAATAATGTTGTACATCAATAAGAAGGCGATTAAATATTCCAGACCAGCAATATGGAATAGACCATACAGTGAAAATGATTGCTACTTTTGTATGAATGTTGTTACTAATGAATGTTCTAGTGACAACCTATCATATACTAGTGACACAGATAAAGAATTTCTACCATACAACCGTAAACCAGAACCAATACTCGTATCACAGTCAGAACTTAGTGATCTAGTCAGAGATTTAGGCTTATCCAAAGATGGTTCAGAACATCTTGCTTCTTTTTTAAAGAAAAGACATTTACTTAAGCCAGAAGCTACGATTTCTTATTATAGAAACAGCGATGAAGAATTTCGAAAATATTTCACAATGAACGAGGAATTGTCACTTTCATATTGTACCGATGTCAAAGGTCTAATGGATGAATTTCAAAATAACTCATACGATCCTGAAGAATGGAGACTGTTCATTGATTCTTCTAAACGGAGCATTAAGGCAGTTTTGCTGCATAATACCAACGTTTACGCTCCCATTCCGATTGCTCATTCCACAGTTATGGAAGAGCAATATGAAAAAATGAAGCAGCTTTTAATAAAAATAAAATATGCTGATCATAACTGGAAAATTTGTGGAGATCTGAAAATTGTAACAATATTGCTTGGCCAACAGTCAGGGTTTACACTTTATCCCTGTTATAAATGTCTGTGGAATAGCAGAGACAGGGAACGTCATTATAAGAAAAAAATTTGGCCAACAAGAGAATCGTTCACTCCTGGTGAAAATAATGTATTGTTTCCACCATTGGTAGATCCAGGAAAAGTTCTTATTCCCCCGCTTTACATTAAGCTTGGACTTATGAAGCAATTCACGAGAGTATTAGATACAAACGGCCCATGTTTCAAATATTTGCATAAAAAATTTCCGAAATTTTCTGAAGCTAAAATTAAGGCAGGCGTATTTGACGGGCCACAAATAAGAAAATTGTTTCAAAATTCATTATTTGTTACTAAAATGAATAAAGTTGAAAAAGCTGCTTGGCTTAGTTTTAAAGAAGTAGCAACAAACTTTTTGGGAAATAATAAAAGTCCTAAGTACAAAGAAATAGTCGAGAAAATGATAAAAAAACTTTCAAACATTAGGTTGCTTAATGAATCTAAAATTACATTTCCTGGACTCCCACATCGATGATTTCCCAGATAATCTTGGTGACTACAGTGAGGAGCAAGGGGAACGTTTTCACCAAGATCTGAAAATCATAGAAAAAATCGGTATCAAGGACGATGGGATGACCATATGCTACCGGACTATTGCTGGTCGCTAAAAAGAGAAACAAGTCCTCAAAAGCGTTTGTGCAGAAAGCCTTTGAATAGGTCATTCGCGGAAAAAAGAACAAGATACAGCCAAAAAAAGGAAAGTTAGGCGCGGGTCTAACCTTCGCAATTCTAGGGCTTAAGGGTCTACTATTTGAGAGTATATGGTTTAAAGGTCCTGTTTTGAGTTTATTGGGTCTCATTTTTAAATTTACAGGGTTATTGAGGTCTATTTTTTGAGGTTACAGGTGTGGGAGTCTAAGGTTTCAGGGTTTAGGGTTTAAGAGTATCAGGTTTGAGGATTCCCCAACTGTATACCAAATTTGGTAGGAATCGGTTGGTTTTCAAAAATTTTGTTCGCCATCTTGGATCCGCCATTTTGAATTTTGCAAATCCGACCTCAGATTCATGATCAGCAACCCAAAAAACCCCCGTGTACCAAATTTGGTAAGAATCGGTTGAATTTTAATTTGAATTCGTTCTTGCATTCGAGAAGCACTATATCTGTCTGATTTATTGAGGTTAGAAAGAAAACAGAACTGTATGGCTTAATCCAACCGATGAATATTAGCTTAGCGTGTCCGAATACTTATTAATACATCTTTGGATTCATGAAAAAGCTTGAATCAATTTTTTAGGAGTATATTTTTCTTAATTTTTACTAATTTTTACCTATTTTTTTGAGGTTAGAAAAAAATTGAGATGTGATGGCGATATTCTGACGTCAGATTCGTGATCAGCGGGCAAAAATACTACGGATCTGATATATCGCATCAAAAGTATACCTCACTTTTTTTTGTGGGGCTGTGTAATCAAGAAAAATGTTGGGCTCCTCACAAAGTATGTCGAGGATCTTAGGAAATGGTACAAGAAAGAAAAGAAAGCTTTTAGATTTGCAGTACCCATGGTATGGAGAGAGCAAGAAAATCATTCAAATCATTAAATATCATATCATACGAAAGTAATTGTCCTAACTTTACTTCAGCTAATCGGCCGGTAGGACATAGACCGGGACTTCCTGTTCCTGAGCCACTTTAGTCTATTGATTACGTTTTAGAGTTCAGTCTCGAATTTAACGAAAGTCGACCGGATGATGATGAGTTTCAATGTGTTCTAGAAAGTTTAAAACCACAAGTTGAGTTAAATGATTTAGTGAGAGATTTGGGTTTGACTAAGGAAATAGCAGAATTGCTTGATTCTAGATTGAAAGAAAAACATTTATTGTAATCTGGAACATCTATTTACCATTATAGAACAAGAGATCAACAGTTTGTATCAAATTTTCCCCTATTTTGAAGTTTAATCGATGTCATATTGTGAGAGAACTGTGGGTGATACAAAAAATATATAACACTTAAATGTATTGGTTTAAAAAGTTTTTCCAAATATTTTTTTTGTTGGCCTGTACTATGACATCTTGGTACGCCGGTAAATTCTTCCAGAGAGCCAGAATTATTACTAGTCCAATCAATTGGGCATTCATCCGTGCATTTTGGGTAGGATGCGGTTTTATATTTTTATCATGTGGGAGAGTCCAACGTAAGGTTAAATTAGGAGTTTGGGATCGGGGCGCACCCATTTGGCCGCCATATCGAAAAAAAGGGTATAAAAGGTTTTTTTTTATGTATCGCAGTAACTGCAAATCTGACAAAAATTTTGTGAAGAACTTTTTTGTAGACTCTCAAATAATATTTAATTTTTTTTTTTATTACTTCAATAATTAAAGAGTAAAGAAAGCAGAATACCTGAATGAAATGAGAAAATAATTAACTAAAGCCTTGATAATAAAAACATAAATGAAATTAATGAAACACTAACGAATATCTTGGAGAAAACAGGAAAACAAATCGAAGAAGAGTAACAAAACAAAAATATAGAGCATAAAAACGAAAAAAATTGTTTGAAGAAAGACGTAAACTGCTAGCCCAGGGAAAAAGAAATACTATTTAGTTTATAGAAACTAACAAAACCCTGAAAAAGTCCATTAAAGAAGATAAAAGACAACAGTTAGCGACAAAGATAGAAAAAATTGTAGAACAGAACAAAAACATGAAGGCACTCCGATAAAGCTTAGGAAAAACTAAAAAAAAACAACTTAAAGGATGAAAATGAGAAGATGTAAAGAATCGAGAAAAAATAGCACACATGATTCAAGCATACTATCAGAAAATGTATGAACAAAATATTCGGTCAGGTGCAAGTTGAACTTGCGCAATTAGTGTTCCGTACGTTCTGAAATAAAAATTTTTGTTACGAAGGTATAAAATGATCAGTGACTTCACAAAATACACCCCAAATGAGTTTTCAAGTTTATTTCCGATCTTTACTGAAAACTGATGAACTTGATTTTTTTTTATATACCAGATAACTTATTAATGGTAATGCACAAAATTTTCGTTCAATCTACACCCCGTGGAGAATATTCCAGAATTTTTTCAAAATTTTTGGATCAGTACTTTTCGAGTTAGAGGAGGGGGCAGCGATTTTTCGCGATTTTTTCAAAATAACACAAAGAAAAGTGTGCGCATGTAAGACATTATACATTATATATATTTTTGAACTCGTGTTTTTACAAGTTTTCATTTGACACCCCACTCGATGATCTAGTAAAAAATTTTTTACTTCCGATTTCACCCCCCAAAATTTAACTTTCAAAACTACACGGCTCTGATGAGACCATCAATTTCTATATTAGTACCCAATTTCAACTTTCTACGTCAAATAGTTTCGGAGAAAATCGGGTGTGACAGACGGACAGACAGACGGACAGACAGCGAAGTGATCTTATATGTGTTCCGTACGGAACACTAAAAACTGCCCACCAAATTATCTCAAAGAGCGTTGAAATAGAAAGATAATCAATGTTAGCTCAGAAAAAATACCGGAGATAACAGATGAAGAAATATTAATAACACTAAAAATTATGAAAAACAATAAAACACCAGGATCTGAAGGTATGTTAATTGAAATAATGAAAGAAGGAGGAGACTTGGTGGTACTGTTTCTGAAACTCTTATTCAGTAAATTTCTAGAAGAAGAGAAGATACCAGAAATTTGAACACAGCCTCAACAGTTTTACTTTTTAAAAAAGGTGATAAGACTAAGTTAGACTTTTACCGTCCTATATCATTACTTTCACAAATATACAAATTGTTTACCAAAATAATAATTAATAGATTGGTAACAAGCTGAAATTAAACCTAAGGCACTATTCCATGAATATTTTTTTTCCATTTCCCTCAACATCAGTACGTTAGGGTCCGGATTATTTTCATTTATTTTTTGGAAGACAAAGCTGCAAAAGGTAACGAACCCTTACAAAATCTCTCTCTAAACAATTTTTTTCATAGTGTCATTTTCATAGCTAGATAAAAAACTGAAAAGGACACCGTCGTACCAACATCAGTTGCAACTAATCCACCTGTCGCTATTACATTAAAAATTGTCGTTTTTTAATATGTCCAGCTAATAAATCTAGCCACTAAACTTAAATCAACTTTTACTTTATGTGTAATTTTTTTATTATACGTTTTTAACATCCTGAATATTTTGTTCCGCCCAGTGAATAGATACTCGAATGCCTTGAACTTTTCGATTTTTTTTTTTCGTCTGTTAGCTCACAAATGAAAGTACTCCTATAAAATTACAAAAGATGTTGGTTTTAAGTTTAGTGAATAATTTACATTAGTATACTGATTAATTAATACAAAACATGGGGTAATTTAAGGATTCATACCAATGTAATTACTTAAAAATAAGGATATTTTTCTAGAATTTTTTTTAAAGAGAACTACTATGTCAAGTGTTTTAAATTGTTGGGTACCTATTTATTATTTTTTTACAAATACACACAAATTTTTTCCTACCAAAATATTCAAATTTACGGGACTTATGTCCCAGTGGCGGGACAGGGTGAAAAAACAAGTATCTCCACTGCTGCGGTGATTGGATGATCAGTGACTTCACAAAACACACCCCAAATGAGTTTTCAATAAAGTTTATTTCTAATCTTTACTAAAAATTGTTTTTTTTTTATATATCAGATAAATTATTACTTTCTTTATCCACCTCTTATCTTCGCTCCGTCTTATGTGTCCATACCATTTTAATCGTTTTTCTTCAATGGTGTTTATTGCGTTCTCTTTGATGTTCATTCTGCTTCTTATTTCTTCATTTGTTATTCTCTCCATACGTGTCACTCTACAACATTTTCTCCAATACTCCATCTCTACTGCGTTAATTTTAGATTTATTTCTTTTGTTGGTCGTCCATGTTTCTGACTCGTATGTCGTTATGCTTTGTATTATTGATTTGTATATGCGTGTTTTGTTTCTTTTTGTAATGTGTTTCTCCCACAGGATCGAATTTAATTGTCTTATGCATGTTGTTAGATATTCCGTTTTATATCAAAGTTTATTACTAATCCTGCTTTAGTGTATTCTTCTTTCAGTTTTCTTACCATATAATTGAGGTCTTCCTCATCTTGCGCTATGATAACTTGGTCGTCTGAGAAACTTAGAGTATATAAGTAATCTTCTCGTATTGGGACTCCCATTCCACTTCATTTTTGCTTCCAATTTTTTAATGTTTGTTCGAGGTATATTTTGAATAGTGTGTTGGGGATGTAGAGCATTCTTGTAATAGGCCTTTTGATGTTTGGAGTCTCTTCCCTACTTTATGTCCTATTTTTATGTTCACTGTGTTGTTTTCGTAGAGAGCATTTACTGCGTATATTAGTTCTTTGTCGATGCCTATTTCTTTCATTTCGTTCCATAATCTTTGTCTTGGTACTGAGTCATAGGCCTTTTTTATGTCTATGAAGTCTAGATGAACTTCTCTATTCTTTGCTAGTTTTTTTTTCCATTGTTTGTTTTATAGTGTATATATGGTCTATACATGATTTTCCGGCCGTAAAGCCTGCTTGGTCTTCTCCAATTTTTCCTTTTATATTTTCCTCTATGATATTTTTAATAATTTTTCCATACAAACGTCCCATCCTCGATATTATGCTTAGGCCTCTATAGTTTGTGCATTTTCTGCGGTCTCCCTTTTTAAATATAGATACTATATAGGCTTTTGACCATTCCTCTGGTATTTTTTCTCCATTTTTTTCGCTCTGTGGAACATGTTTCTCAGCATTCGATGTAATTTATTAGACCCGTACTTCATTTCATTTACCACACCTCCAGGCCTTGCAGATTTATTATTGTTGAGTGTTTTTATTGTCTTCTTTACTTCTTCATAGCTTAGTTCTATCTTTTTTTTTCCTTAATCTGTTCTTCTTCAGGGTTCTCTGTTTGGAATTCTTGTCTGTCTTCTGTTAGCAGCTTCTTATAATATTCCTCCCACTCGCTTTCTGGGATATACTCTATATACGTCTTCTCTATTGTTGATCCTTAATGCTTTAATTATTCTCCATGACTCTGTGCTTCTAGTTCCTCCTATATACTGTTCTACTTGTTCGCACGATTTTTTCCCATCTCTCGTTCTTTTCTTTGTTGATCATCCCTCCTCGTTTCTGCATTTTTCCCTTTATATTTCTGTAGATCTTCTGATTTTGTATTCAGCCATTTTTCACCTTTATAGATTCTTTGGTTTTTTCACAGATTCTAATTTTATGTTTCTTATTCTCGTTGTCTTCTTTTACCTAATGCTTCTAGGGCCGCCTGTTTGATGCATTCTTTTATGTGGTCATACATCTGTTGGAGGTTGTCGTAGTTAAATTCATTTAATTTTTGATCTAATCGTCGTCTATATAGGTCTCTTATCGTTTCGTCTTGCAGTAAGTGTATTTTGTATTTCATTTCTTTGTCTGCTTTTTCTGTTATCTCATTAGTAGTTCTGTTTTCTTGATCTATTGTTCTTTTTTGCTTTATTGTCTTGTACCACGGTACTTTTATATTTGCTGTTAATAGTCTATGGTCTGTTCCAAATTCTGCCCCTCTTTTTACTCTTACGTCTTTTATTTTGATAGTGGTATCGTTTTTAATTATAATGTAGTCTATTATTGATTTTAAGTTTCGTGTTTCTTGCATCCAAGTATATTTATGGATGTCTTTGTGTTTGCAGAATCCGTTTGTTATTTTGAGGCCGTTTAATTCACACAGCTCTATTAGTCTCTCTCCGTTGTCGTTAGTAATGCCTTCTCCGAATGGTCCTACGGTATTGTCCTTTGTTTTCCTTCCTGTTCTCCCATTCAAATCTCCCATTATTATTAATTTTTGGTTTTTCTTTACTTTTTGTGTTTCTATTTCTAGTGTTTCCATGAAATTATCTTTTTCTCTTATAGTGCAGTCTTCTGTTGGGCCTTATACTCCTAATACTACCATGTCTTTTCCTAGCATTGTTATATTTAGTTTTATGATTCTTTCATTGATGCGTTCCCAAGATGTTATTTTCTTTTTCCACTTCTTTTTTACTAATATTCCAACTCCGGCCTTTGCTTCTTTCTTCCTTCTTTACTCCACTCCAACAACGCATCATTTCATCTATTTCTTCTATTCCACTTCCCTTTTTCTTCGTTTCGCTTATTACTAAAATGTCTATGTTCATCTTCTTAAACACTTGTATGACTTCGATGTTCTTTGTCCTCCATCCCTGTATATTTCAGGTGCCGAGAGCAGCTATTCTGTTTCGAGATTTCTTCGTTTGGCTGAGTTTTAAGCTTGGGTTAACTATTCGCTTTAAAGTAGAATTGCCCTCCCCCGTATCCGATGGGGCTCCCTTCTTCGAAGGTGTGGAGTGCCACCCAGGGATTTTTGCTTATCTTGTGATTTTTCATCCTACTTTTCAAAAAACAAGAGAGGGAGAAGAAAAAGAGGAAGACCCAGACGATCGTGGAGAGACAATGTGGACGGATGGAATCAAAGGCTGAGAGAAGGAAGACAGCGTTAGCTGTAGAAAATCCTTAATATATATATATATATATATATATATATATATATATATATATATATATATATATATATATATATATATATATATATATATATGTATATATATATATATATATATATATATATATATATATATATATATATGTATATATATATATATATATATATATATATATAAATTATTACAGGTAATGCACTCGTGATAATTTTCGTTCAATCTACACCCCGTGAAGAATATTCCAGAATTTTTTCAAAATTTTTTGGTAAGTACTTTTCGAGATAAGGCGGGTGGACAGCGATTTTTCGCGATTTTTTAAAAATAATACAAAGAAAAGTGCGCGCAAGTATTATATTATATATATTTTTTACTCGTGTTTTCACAGGCTTTCATTTGACACCACACTCGATTACCTAGTAAAAAATTTTTTTTTTAATTTCCGATTTCACCCCCCAAAACTAACCCCTTAAATCAAAATTTAACTTTCAAAACTACATGGCTCTGATGAGGCCATCAATTCCTACATTATTACCAAATTTCAACTTTCTATGACAAATAGTTTCGGAGAAAATCGGGGGGTGTGACAGACGGACAGACAGACACCGAAGTGATCTTATAAGTGTTCCGTACGGAACACTAAAAAAACAAAATGATCAGTAAAATAGATATAATTTTCCGTACCATCAACCATGGTTTTTAAAAAACATTGAAAATTATAAGAAAATTTTCGCCAAAAAAGTGTCCGTTTTTTGCATGCCAAATTGACATTTTGATCCAGTCAAAAAAATCCGTGGTTCATGGTACGACAAAACATGTCCTGAGCATGCAAAAAAAAATTAAGTCGATACAATAAATTGTTTTCGAATTACAGTGGCACCAAATTTAAAAAATGCCGTTTTAAGAAAAATGCGTTTAAAGAGTGACTAACGTGTAACACATAAATAATGATCTCTTGCCACGTACCTACCTTTGTGACTATTTTGAATTTACTGAAGTATTAGATGTTTAACTTTCACTTACGTGATCACATCACGTCATTGGAATTTTAATACCTGCTCCGGTTCGCGTTACGCTTCCAAAAACTAGTTTATGGCCCCTCGAGCAGATATGCCTGGCGACAGCTGTCTTTTCAAAAATAAACGTAGACCGACTTTGATACTTCGACCTCTTATTCTATTCATATAGTAACATCAAGCTACGTAAAAAAAAATCGGTTTTTTGAAATTATCACACTGGTTTAGCCCTTTAAATAGAAAAACGATTACTTCTGAATCGATCTTCCGAGTAACGCTAAGTATGTGTTAGCATTCAATATATTCATGTTAAGACATACTTATTTGCAAGTTAACGCCCAGCCAATTAAGTGCCAGTGCTAGAGGAATGGAGTATCCCGATATATGCTTCTTCTTCTTCGCATGCCTTCTCCTAATGGAGTTGGCAACCACTTGCCTAAATGTTTCTCTGTCCCTCGCAACATGAAACAACTCTCCCACATTCATGCCAGTCCATTCTTGGGTGTTTCTCAGCTAAGACTTTTTCTTTCTTCCTACACCCTTTCTACCGTCAACTCTTCCCTGCATGATAGTTTGCAATAGTGAATATTTGCCATTTTTGAATACGTGACCTAAGTAGGATGTTTTTCGTACTTTTATGATTGTCAAAAGATTTCTGCCTTGGCCTATCCTTCGTAGAACTTTCTCATTAGTGATCCTGGCTGTCCATGGGATTTTTAATATTCTTACATAGAGCCACATTTCCATGCTTCGACTCCATACAAAAGTTGGGACCACACGTAACATTGCAGGAAACGCAATCTTAGAGCAAGGTATAAGTTTCTGTTGCAGATCATTGTCCGGAATTTTAAAAATTATTTTCTAGCAACCTCTCTTCTGGTTTTACTTTCAGTGTCTTGGTCAATGTCGGATGTGACATATGTGTTTACATATTTGTACTTTTCTACACGTTCTATTTGTTTTCCTTCGAGGAATAATTGGCAATTGTTGGTTTGATGTTCAGAAACGATCATAAACTTTGTTTTTTTCCGTGTATATCGTCAGATCCATGCTTGTCGGTCCTCTAATGTTTCTGCCAAGATTACGGTGTCGTCGGCAAAGCGAATGGTATTTATCGCTTCACCGCCTATCCTGATTCCTTGACTTCGTTCCCATAATGCTTTTTTTGAAGAGAACTAGGGAATATAAGTTAAACAATATAAGTGACAGTACGCAGCCTTGTTAGACTCCTCGCTGAATCGGTATACACACGACATATGCTAGGGCAGGGGTCGGCAACCTATGGCACGCGTGCTATCTCTGGCACGCCAAGCAATTTTGAATGGCACGCGTACCTACTCAAAGTTTACACATTAATTCTATAATCTGTGACATGTTTCGAAATTAAGTAAATAATCGAAGACAGTATTACTTTTAACGATACAAACAAAAACGATATATTATATGGGTCACTAGGTATTATTACCAAAAACTACAAAAATATATTTTGTAATTATAATTTTACTGAATGCATTGGTTTAGCTTTAATTTCAGCAAGTATTAAAGACGGCAAGCCTCAAAATATAAGCCTAGGCAAAAAACACAAATAAACGTCCTCAATTCAGATCAAAAGAGCCGCTATAAGGCGGTTTTTGTTTGACTTGACTTCAATCGTTCCGACGCGCGCCGCAACTCTTTTTATATTGCCGAACTTTAGTTTTTGTTAGATTTACTTCTAGGCGGCCCTTTGATTGCAATGGGCGCGTTGTAGATAATAGTTTTTGTTCTAAGAAATTTAATAAACCTAATTATTGGAATTTTCTGCAAACATTATTTTTCCATATATAGCAAGCGGCTACAGGTTTGGATCATTTAGTATAGAAGTAATATCCGTTCCAGTCAATAGTCGTCGAAAAGTTTTAAAAATTAAAATTACGTTGCGTTATGGCCGCGAAGAAACAGAAGGTAGACGTTCGATCATTTCAAACTTCATGGACAACAGATTACGGTTTTGTACAGCAAAACGATCGGGCCCATTTGTCTCCTATGTCGGGAAAGCGTAGTTTTCCGGACATCTAGCGTTCAACGACATTTCCAGATAAAACATGAATCGTCATTTAAATATAACGCTGATAAAGGGCAGGCAATACAAAAAGCAAGTAAACAATACGAGAAACAGTCAACATTCTTTAGTAAAGTTTTCCAAGAAAAAAATCAGGTAACTGAATGCAGTTTCAAAATTGCACAATCGTTGGCACAAAACGGTAGGCCGTTCACTGACGGAGAATTTATGAAGCAAACGTTTTTGATTACTGGCGAGATTTTATTCGACGACTTGCCCAATAAGGATACAATATTGGCCAGGATTAGGGATATACCGGCATCAGCGCGGACCACCGAGAGACGAATTACCGAAATGACACAAAATGTCCAAAAACAGCAGAGAGACGCTATCAAACGGAGTTTTGTATTTAGTGTAGCATTGGATGAAAGTGTTGATATTAATGACATTGCCCGTCTGGCAATCGTTGCGCGATACTTCGATGATGGCAGGGTGTATGAAGAGTTGATTTGTCTGCTCTCATTGCAGGGAACTACAAGAGCAGAGGATATATTTTCAGAATTTAGTTAACATTTTGAAAAGCGGAACATTGATTTAAATAAAATTTTTTGCGTAATGAAGATGGCGCTCCTGCTATGATTGGGAGACATAAAGGATTTGTTTCCCTTCTTATTGAACGCATGGGTCGATCAGTTTTGAATTTTCATTGCATAATTCACCAAGAGCGTTTGTGCGCTAAAATCTCCGCTGAAAGTTTAAAATCTGTGATGGATAGGGTGGTTAAAATAGTTAACTACATTGTTGGTCGTTCTTCACTGATCCATAGACAATTTAAGGCGTTTCTGCAGGAATTAGAAAGTGCATATATACCATTGCACAATAATGTGCGCTGGCTCAGTCGTGGTAAAGTGCTCTCTAGATTTGTGCAATGTCTGGGCGAAATTAAATCGTTCTTGTTGGAAAAAAATCAAGTGGATGCTTATCCTGAACTAGAAGATAAGAATGTTAATGTTTCTTACTGATATTACAAACCATCTCAGTGAACTCAACTTTATACGAATCCTGGAAATAGATTTATTTATCAGCGATATTACTACAAACACATAAATATTTTCCAAATTTAAAACTTATATATCCAGTGTCGACGATGGTGCACTAATAGACGAAATTCTTAAATATATGACTAATTTTAAAGAGGAGTTTATCGAGAGGGGTCCTATGTCGCGAATAAAGAAATAAGCGTACTGTCAGATCTGCAAAGGTGTAGATTGGATTTCTGGTGCTTACCAGTAGATCGTTATTGTAAATGACAAAGAGAGTAGGCGACAGTTTGAAGCTTTTGGGCATACCGGCGTTGATAATGAAGGTATTAGAAAGAAATCCGTCGACTCCCACTCGTAAAGAATTCTCTCTGAGGAAACACGAGAGCCATAAAGAAAATCTTTCAGGGATAGTATAAGAGCATAACTTTGCCAACAAGCCATCATGCCAAACACGGTCGAATGCCTTGAATATATCAACTACAACCGTTCGAGATTCTCCAAAATGTTCGATTGCATTGTTCTAAACATGTGTGATATAAATTAGAAGACCTCCTGTTGGTTTTTGCTTATGAAAGCCATGTTATGGTCGCGAATATTATTAAATCCTTCTAGATAATTTAGAAGATGCTGATTGATAGCTTTTTCTATAACTTTCGATATTATTGACGAAGTGCGATTGGTCGGTTGTAGTATCTTCTTACCTTTTTTGGGTATCAGCTGAACTATAGTGCTTTCTGTAGAATAGGTTGAAGAGTCTACAGAAAAATGGTGCTAGTTCGCATTTTTTGAGCACTATAGCAGGTATTTCATAAGCACTAGAAGCTTTTTTAGTGTCTAGCTTCATTAAAATACGTTTTGTGATACGCTGTCTGAAGACAATATTGGGCATCCTTGACTGCACTACGGAAATAGTGCGTGGTGTTTTTCCTTGAGAATCGATAATAGAATGTGGAGTAAAGAGCTTAGTTAACAATATAAGAATACATTTAATATTTCTTTTTACTTCCTAGTTTTCTAATAAATACACGTTACGATTAAATTAAATTTAAAAAATAATTTTCAGCATTTATAGCCCAACTTTAACGTTTATAAAAAACAGTGTAAACTCACTCATTAAAGTAATCTTGTTTGCTTTCTAAACATATTCATCAGAATAACAATATTTTTCTCAATACAATCAGTTCATCGAGATTTCTTTCCAATTTTTCAACTAACTTTAATTGGGAATCAGCCAGGGAATGTAGTAGAGATTGGGATATATGGTAATCTGAAGGGGCTACTTTTGTTGCTGTGTGGATTCAGCCGTTAACCCGTATAAGTATCACCGTCCATCGACCATTACCATAAATGGTTTTTTTCTTCAAGTACGTTCGCCATTGTGTCCGGATGTGTTAATAACTCCTTTCGCTACATTCGTAACAGATGTTGCAACAGTATTATCTGACCGTGTATCCACCCCTTGAAGTTCTGAATTAGCGTCCTGCGACTAAGTTTGGTTCAATCATCTGAAAAAAGACCCCAGTGGCTGAAAAGTTTCTTCAAAATTTTTTTTGGATGGAATGGAACAACTCCAGTAATGCTGAACTAAGTGCATTATTGTAGATGTCAGTTATGGAGGGCAAAATATTTTTTTAAGCTGTGCAATTTTTGCTTTATTGCTATGTATGTAACATAGTTAAAAAATATTCATATTTTTTCCATTATTGATTAAAGTCTAAGTCTAAATGACAAAATGGCTTAGAGCAAATTTGACCAACTTCATAAACGCCTATAAAGCAGCAGCAGCTGCAGCCAACTAAACGAAACTTTTGCAGGATCGTATATATTGTTGTTTGCAAGTATAAACCATTGTTTACTGACATTATCAGGATGGTATGTTAGTTTTTTTAATTTGAACTACAATTAAACAAAGTAATGCCGCTATGCTTACTTATTCCTGAGTATCTTTACTTAAACTATTGAAGATAAAAGAAACAGATGCCGTAATATGTGTTAGTTTTAATTGAGGAAATGGAATAGATAAAAGTCGGAGAAAATCGTTGTAATAATACGATAAGGAAATATAAATCAAAATCGCGACGGGTTATAAAACTAACCTAATACTCCATCGGAAGTTGACACAGCAGCCATATATATATATATATATATATATATATATATATATATATATATATATATATATATATATATATATATTTATTTATATATATATATATATATATATATATATATATATATATATATATATATATATAAAGGGTGATTCATTTAGAGGTACTTTTTTTAAATAAAAAAAAATGAATAAAAACAATTTTATTTTATAATCTTTATTATCATATAAAAGAACCATTCTTTACAATTATTTCTTAAAAGATAATTTATTTCAAATGTTGTCCGCGACTACGGTTAACATTCTGAAGTTCCAATTTTCAATGACGTGTGTGAGTATTTCGAGTGGTATTTGGCCAATGACTCGAGTAATATTGGCCTCCAATGCCTCAATTGTAGCTGGCTTATCCATGTAGACTTTGGACTTTACATAGCCCCAAAGGAAAAAGTCAAGAGGTGTGATGTCACATGATCTAGCCGGCCAATTCACTGGTCCAAAGCGTGAAATGATCTGTTCGCCGAATTGCTCTCGCAGTAAAGCCATGGTTTCACGGGTTGTACTGCAAGTGGCGCCATCTTGTTGGGAACCAAATTTCGTCGAGATCACGGGCTTCAATTTTCTGGCATCAAAATAGTCTGTTATCATGGCGCGATAACGGTCACCATTCACAGTAAACATTCCGGCCGGCCTCTGTTTTGAAGAAATATGGACCGATTATTCCACCGTCCCATAAACCACACCAAACAGTTGTTTTTTCTGGATTTAAATGGCAGCTCTTGAACCTCTTCAGGTTGTTCATCACCCCAAATACGGGCATTTTGTTTATTCACGAACCCATTAAAGCCAAAAATGGGCCTCATCGGTGAACAAAATTTTTCTCGAAAACAGTGGATCTTCTGCAAGCTTGTCAAGAGCCCAACGACTAAAACGGAAACGATTCGGAAGGTCGGTCGGCTTCAGTTGTTGCACTAGTTGAATTTTGTATGCTTTTTTAAAGAAAGATTCTAACGTAAAATACGCCAAGTTGTTGAATATGACAGGCCAAGCTGTTGAGAACGGCGACGAATCGACACTTCACGGTCTTCGCGTACACTCTCCGCTACCGCCCCTACATTTTCTTCACTACGTGCTGGATGTGGTCTATTCGGTCGAGCATTATCCAATAATGAAAATTGGGTCTCAAACTTATTGATGGAAGAGCGAATTGTGCGTTCGGTAGGCCGATTATGTGGGCCATAAGTTGCTCTAAGCGCCCGATACACATTCCTCGTAGAACGCCCATTTTCGTAATAAAGTTGAACAATTTGTAGACGCTGTGCCGGGCTAAGTCTTTCCATTATGAATTGTCAAACACTACTGAACAGGAATGCCACTTCAGTTGACACGACGCATGCGCAATTAAATCCCCATCACAAAAAGTACCTCTAAATGAATCACCCTTTATATATATATATATATATATATATATATATATATATATATATATATATATATATATATTATATATATATATATATATATATATATATATATATATATATATATATATATATATATTATATATATATATATATATATATATACATATATATATATATATATATATATATATATATATATATATATATATATATATATATATATATATATATAATGTACCATATAAGATCTTCGGTAAGTAATTATGTTTCAATTTGCTAATAAGCAATATAAACTGAAAGTGTTTAAGAATTAATTAAGTACGAAGTAGCGAATATTATATATTAAATATCCGGTATCTATGTAATCATTTATATACACATATAAATACATAATGATAATTTCATAGTGAGAAAAATTTTAGAATAATATAGACAATTTCTACTTCCTTTTAGTCTTACGAAGTCAATGTCTGTGCTCGTTTGTTTTCATGTATTAGTATAGGTTAGCTTGTATGTCAAAATTCTGAGGGATGTCTGAAAGAAGGTGAGCCCAACAGGAAAAAATGCGCGATAAAAAAAATTATAGCTTTATTTATCAATGTAATCTCCATCTACCTCAATTAATTGCATACATTTTCCATTTGGTTTTTCGATCCCTCAAAAAAATGTATTTGCTAAGCTGATATCATCTCTTCTTCATCCCTGTATTCATAGCCCGTCATATCTTTTTTTAAATTCCCAACACATATAATAATCGCTGCAAGCTAGATTAGGATGGTAGGGTGGATTCAAATCTAGCTTCGCAACTTACACATTTTGTAATTTAAACCACTGCTAACTTTTTCATGTCGTTCCTCTTGTACAACTGCTGGATCTCTGTCAGTTAATTCACCGTAAAGGTTACAGCACATTAGACTACCTTCAAACATGCATATTGACTGAAAAAACAAAAGAGTACAGTATATCAATTCACCTTGCTTTCATAGATTTTCACAAGGCTTTTGACTCCGTGGAGACCTGATACATCCTAGATTCAATGAACAATTTCAGAATTGACCTTAGATACACTAAAATCGTTAAAAACACCCAACAATATCCGTCAAAATCAGCGAGAATTTAACAACAAATATAATTAACATCAAAAGAGGGGTAAGGCAGGGCGATACCATCTCATCCTAGCTCTTCACGCTTGTCCTAGAAGATGCATTCAAGAAATTACAATGACAAACAAAGGGCATCAAACTAGATGGTTTATTCCTGAGTCATATACGTTTCGCAGATGATATCGTCATCTTTTCAAGGAATACTTACGAATTAACCGAAATGATAAAAGAACTGAATCATACATCCAAATAAGTGGACTTAAAGACATTTAGGAAACTAAAATTATGAGCGCCGATAATATCGAGGTTACAATAGTAAATCTGTAAACAGAAAATGTCTTTCATTATATATATTTGGAACACAGTATAACTCCAGGGAAAGTAAACCAGAGAGCGGAAGTAACCAGAAGAGTGGTGCTAACCTGGGACGTATTTGAGAAACTGGCTTATATTCTAAAAATTCGAGGAATCCTCATCAAGAAAAGGAACCGTAATAAGCCAAGAGGCTGTAGTGCACAAACAGGCACAATCAACTACACCGCCTACAACCAACCCATGTAAATATGCACAAGCTTAGTTATACCTACAGTCTGTCAAGTAAGAACGTGGCCGCGATAGTTCATTTTTGGTAGATGCGATTCTAGCGATTTAACAAAAAATCAGTAGAGGGAAGCTTTGTCGACGATGCATTTTAGTAAAAGTATCAGTGGATTCCGAACGTTCACCGAAATCACGTAAAATCCAAAATGAGTCACTTGTTTGCGGGTCGGTTCGAGGCAGTCTTTCTTTGTTCCTGTCCAAAGGGGCCCAAAATGGCACATACCGTGGCAGCTAAATATATGGAAAAGTCGGTATCGGTTGTGGAGAAATGGGTAAATTGTTTTAACGGGACGAAAAATATCGACGACTTGCAAAAACGTGGCTCGGTAGGCAAAGTCACTCCGAGAGTCGAAAAATGAATCATGTTTCATGAATCAGTTTTCACGGGTCCCGAAATTGACGCTGCGTCAAGGAGCGGCAAAATTAAGAAAATTAGGTTTGAATATGTCCCGTAAGTCCATTCGACAACGTCTTCGTGCTTATGATGTCAAATTCAGAAGCACGTTGAAGAAACCTTTGCTGGGCGAAAATCACATCTCGAAGGGGTTTACTTGGAGGCACGATAAGATACTAGAGTGGCCCTCATAACCATCGGACGCCAAGCGTGTTAAAAACGTTTGGTCCCTTGTAAAGAAAAGACTCAGAGGAAAGGTTCTGAGGACTTTGACTCAGTTGTCTCGCGAGATTCGAAAAAATGTGCGGTGTATACAGAAAATCTTGTCAACAGCATGCCTCGAAGATGCAGGAGGTGATTGGACAACTTGCTAACGCAATTGCGCCGTTGTTAGCACACCAAAGAATACATTTATAGCAAAACATGTCCGCGAAACACACTGTATATTTTTTTTGCTGGGTGACTTACCCAAATATTTTTTAAAATTATTTTCTTGTTAACGTTGCTGTCACTAATTGTCTAAAAAAATCACTTTCATTGGTGCAAACTGGCTAAAACTCTTCAAAGTACATACTGTTTTTATGTTTAGTTTATCTTAAGCATCACAAGAACGTCTCTATTATTATGCTGCTTGTTTGCGCGGCCACAGTTTATTTTCACCAGCTGCGGGCCGCACCGAACGGGATTATAAATTTTTAACACTCAAAACGGAATCGGTGGTTTTGTGGTCTAGATTTTGTTTTTCCTTTATTTCTCTTGCATTTTTTTTAGAAGTAGTATCTCGATAAAGAAAACATTGGAACCTAAAATATCTATCGATTTAATATGGGTATTTGTGGTCGCAAAAACATTTTCTTATTTTCATCTGTTATAGTATGTAGTCTTATCGATTGGTCTCATATTAAACACATTTATTTTCCGTTTTTGTGTGAACACATCCTTTTTTAAACTACTTACTCTAGTTCCGACTAATTTAGATTTTAATTTGTATCAAATTGTACAGGGTGAGTCAACGATAGAGTAAAGTACATTATCTCATTTGTTTCAGGAATGACGAAAAAATGTTTAAAATTATTTTTGAGTATACAGGGTACTTCAAAAAGTGTGGCTGATAAAACATATGTTTTTTTAAATGGAGCATTCTATTTTCTAATTTATTTTTAAATTCTGCACGAAATTTTATAACTTTTTTATTAATAATGTTATATACCTAAACCTAGAAGTGTTTCTAATATTTCAATTTTTTTTTAAAAATACTAGTTTTCAGTTTTGTAAAAAATTGCCAGTAGCGCCATTGTTTCTCAAAGTAAAATACTCATAATTGGTACGAGCGTTCTAAAGATATATGTAAAGAAATTTGAGTTAGATACTATAGGGTGTTCAAAATAAATTTATACATTTTGACTATTTTAAATTGAAAAAAATCTTAAATTTTTAAATGGCACACCCTGTAAATTATTATTTTTTTGTGATAGATTTTACAAAACCCTCCAACTTTTATTAAGTATGTCATATACCTATTTCTAATAGTTTTTTTCGATTTATTTTGAATTTTTCAATTTTTACCCTTGTTTTTAATACAAGCAAGCAAGTAAAAATAGTTTAATTTGTTGTAGTAAGTAACGTATAGAGGTAATAGCTACGGATTTTCCTAGAAATGAATTAATTGTTATGGTTTATGTACTGGGCGAGGCATGAAAAAATTGGCAGTAAGGCTTTACGGAGTACCCTAATAGACGTATACCATCTAGAAAATCTTTTCAGTGCTTAATGGAACGGTTTGGTGGTAGTGGTAGCGTTGAGTATACGAAACGGAAGGCAGTAAACCAGAATGCTACCAATGAGGAAAAAGAAATGGAGATTTTACTTCATGTTGAAGATAATCTCCAGATCAGCACCCGTCAACTAGCTGATTTATCTGACCACATCCCAATCTACGACTAATCGCACTATGAGAAAATACAAGTATCATCCCTTTCATATGGAACTACACCAAGAACTTCAAGACCGATATTTTGAACGACGAGTAAACTTTTGTACTACCATGAATGGAACAATAGAGGCCGATCCAAATTTTTTATCCAAAATAATGTTTTCTGATAAAACTACTTTTCGTAGTAATGGAGCAGTTAACAACCATAATTAATCCATTTTGGGTCCGGGAAGTTCAAAACCAAAACCACTGGTCGCTTAATGTATGGTGTGGAATACTAAATTTTCGAATTATTGGTCTATATTTTTTCCGCGAACCGCTTAACGGGCCTAGATATCTAAATTGTTTTCAAAATGAATTACCCCAGCTTCTTGAAGATGTTGATAACTTTGAAAGGGAACAAATGTGAATTTAACAAGACGATGCTCGTGCTCATTACCACCGGGAAGTTTGGGAATTTTTAAACAATCGTTACTCACAAAACTGGATCGGTAGGGATGGATTCATTTAGTGGTTCCCTCGATCATGTGACTTAACACCTTTTAGACTTCTTTTTGTGGGGCTACATTAAAGATCGTGTTTATGTGAATCGCCTATAACAGCAGTAGATATGGAAAATAGGATACGGGATGCGTGCAGGACAATAACGCCTTTTATGCTAAGGAAATTGAAGGAAAATTTAGTAAAACGATTAAACGTGTGTATTCAAGTAGACGGACACATTTTTGAACATTTATTATGTCATAATAATTAATCATTAGATAAGTTAAACTATATTAAAATTATTATTAACTATTCGTTTATGTTTTCACAATAGCGTAAGCGTATTAAAAACAAGGGTAAAAATTGAACAATTCAAAATAAATCGAAAACTATTAGAAATAGGTATATGACATACTTAATAAAAGTTGGAGGGTTTTGTAAAATTTATCAGAAAAAATAATAGTATACAGGGTGTGCCATTTAAAAAATTTGAGATTTTTCAATTTAAAATAGTCGAAATGCATAAATTTATTTTGAACACCCTGTAGCATCTAACTTAAATTTCTTTACATATATCTTTTTTTCATCTCTATAGAACGCTCATACCAATTATGAATATTCCACCTTCAGAAACAATGGCGCTACTGGCAATTTTTTATAAAACTGAAAACTAGTATTTTATTAAAAAAATTGAAATATTAGAAAAACCAGAATTTAAAAATAAATTAGAAAATATGATTTTCCATTTAAAAAAAAACATATGTTATATCGACCACACTTTTTGAAGTATCCTGTATACTCAAAAATAATTTTAAACTGTGGACCTTAACATTCCCTAAAACTATTGTCATTCCCGAAACAAATTAGATAATGAACTTTACTCTATCATTGACTCACCCTGTACATATGTAACATACAGAGTGTGCCATGATTACTTTTAAATTAGTTTGGCTTTTGGGTATATAGCGTAACACTTTTTTTTCAAATTTAGTTTACATGTGGGATATCTCTCGTGTGGGTGAGTTTTACGCAAAAAAATATTTGAACGATTAGTACGCTTCGAAACATTTACATTCAATGTAAATTAGACGACGTAATTGAAGCTCCGAGCGTTAAGATCATAAAAAAAAAACCGGTCAAGTGCAAGTTGGACTTGCGCAATTAGTGTTCCGTACTGTGATTGCTTTTAAAATAAAAAAAATCTTTGTTACGGAAGTATGATCAGTAATTTCACAAAATACACCCCAAATGAGTTTTCAACAAAGTTTTGTTTCCAATCTTTACTAAAACCTGATGACCTTGAAATTTTTGTTTTTTTATATACCAGATAAATTATTAAAGGTAATGCACTCGTGATAATTTTCGTTCAATCTAATTCCATTTAAAATATTTTGATAAGTACTTTTCGAGATAAGGCGGGTGGACAGCGATTTTTTCGCGATTTTTTTTAAAAATAATACAAAGAAAAGTGCGCTCAAGTATTACATTATATATATATATATTTTTTACTCGTGTTTTCACAAGCTTTCATTTGACACCACACTCGATTACCTAGTAAAAAATTTTTTTTTTTCACTTCCGATTTCACCCCCCAAAACTAACCCCTTAAGTCAAAATTTAACTTTCAACACTACATGGCTCTGATGAGGCCATCAATTCCTATATTATTACCAAATTTCAACTTTCTATGACAAATAGTTTCGGAGAAAATCGGGTGTGATAGACGGACAGACGGACAGACGGAGAGACGGACAGACGGACAGACACCGAAGTGATCTTATAAGTGTTCTGTACGGAACACTAACAGTACGGCGTCAGCGTCTTAAAACCAAATATTTTTTTAAATTACCTTCAATCTGTGATTCCTGGACCGCACATGAGGATTTCCATTGTTGTCGCGATGTCCTCAGACTCCTTTTGAGCAACTCTTTTCAATTTCCTGGCCTCTTTAGTCTCCTGTTGGGCTCTCATGTTGGCTATAGATATTCGTTGAGAATCCAAGTTCTCGGTAAATCGCAGCGCGCTTGGGCCAGTTACAAGGTTTAATAATTGCATCATTTGTAATACACTAGGATATCCATCATTAAATATACCAGCTTCAATATAAGATGCAATCAATCAATAAAAGAATTAAGAGTCCAGATTACAAACATGTCTAGTCTGCTACTGACTGGCAGACTAATCAGACCAAATAGCATGCGACAAAAAGTCCCACGTGACATGTATATATCTTAAGATCCAATATGTATTTTCACGTTTTTTCTTAGTCAATATTGTATAATAGTTATAGCATCTTAGCTACCTACGAAGGTCATTCAATAAATAGAGAGACAATTTGTCTTAGCTTAAATCCATTCAGCAAAACCACTCCATACTTCTAGGAGTGCAAGTTGGCAACCTTTTGATGAGTTTTAATCAGCTGTTTAATCAAGTAATGTAAACATAACCTCAAAATATCCAGTTTACCATGGCGAGTCCATTGGAAGAATGCGCTTTAGAAGAGCAGCATTCTGTCATCAGATTTTTAGTAGCAGAAGGTGTAAAGCCAAGTGAAATACACTCTAGAATGTTATTATAGTACGGACAAAGTTGCATGAACCATGCGAACGTTTACAAGTGGATAGATCGGTTCAAAAGTGGCCGAACAAGAGTATGTGACGAGTAACGAAGTGGACGTCCAGTCGAAGTTTCCAGTCCCTCGTTGGAATCGAGGATTGATGGACGTATTCGTGATAACAGAAGAAGTGCTGTTGAAATGATAGCTCAGGAGGTTAGGGAAAGCGTTGGAAACTGATCACAATATTATTCAGAACTATTTGCAATGCCCACCTTCATACGGTTTACCCAAGAAAAGCTTCAAGAACTGGGTTGAGAGATCTTGCCTCATCCCGCATACAACACAGACCTGGCTCCATGGGATTTTTACCTGTTCGGATCCCTCAAAGATGCCCTACGTGGAAACAGGTTCACCGACAATGAAGAAGTGAGGGGAAAAGTGTGGAGTGGCTTCGATGTCAACCTAAAAACTTCTTTGTCACAGGAATCAAGAATAATTGTATAATGGAGGTGTCTGTTACTTTGTGACAGTACATTTCACATTTTTAAATGAAATGAAACGACTTGCTTTGTTATTTGTCACTTATTTTTTTCTTTATCTGCTACTGCAGTTTCGTAGGTTTTCTACATAGTCAAGGAATCAAGAAGTTAGCAGAAAAGTGGGAAGACTGTATTAACATTGGCCGGATTATGTCGAAAAGTAGGCCAAATTTTGTTAATATATAATAAAAGACTGTTTTTAGTTAATTTCCACTGGTTTATTTAAATTGCGATGACGCGTTTCGCTGTCGATGCAGCTTCTTCAGATCTACATTTTACACTGTCAAGTTAGGTTTAATGTTCACAATTTTATATAATTTCTTAATTATAATATTACACCTAATTAAATTACATTGATAGTATTGGAAAACCTACACAGATTTGGAGTTAGGAGAATAAATTCAATAATGGTGAATTGCTTAAATCTTCCTTGTCGTTGAGTAAAGTACCTGTAGTCCTTAATCGATTTATTTGCATTGTCTCTAAAAGGTTTTTAGTTTTAAACCTTTTTGTTGGGTGTGTAAAATTTTGACTTTCTTGTTAAATGTATGATTTTCTGTTAAAAGATGATTAGCATATGTTGAATTAGATTTTCTATGGATGAAACTTTTTTCGTGTTCTGTAATTCTTTGTCTAAATGTACGTCCAGTTTGTCCTATGTATGTTTTAGGACATGACCCACATGTTAATTGATAAACCCCTGATTTATTGTCTTTATTGATTTGTGGTTTGTAGTTTTTAAGATATTTCCCTATAGTATTGTTAGTCTTGTAAGCTATGTTGATATTTTTTGATTTAAAAATTTCCCCAGTTTTTCCGTTGGTTTGCCGAAATAGGTTAATCATTTAAAAGTGGTATTTCTGTCCTTAAAACGTAGGTATTTTTCTGAGATTGCCTCGTTTCTAAGTTTTTTCCTAACGATACTATTGATTAAAGTAACCGAATAACCGTTGTTAACGGCTACTTGTTTTATGTAGTTTAATTCTTTAGTAAAATTTTCCTCTGATAAGGGGATATTAGTTAGTCTATGTATAAAAACTATGATAAGCTGCGAGTTTATGATGGTTAGGGTGGTGAGAACTATTGTGAATTGTGGTATCTGTTTGACAAGGTTTGTGATATATTGCAAATTCATGTTTTTTCTTGGTTTTACTGATTGTTAAGTCTAGGAAATTGATTTTCCCTTCGACTTCTTCCATTGTAAAACTGATATTTCTATGTAAAGAATTAATATATTGTAAAAAACAATAATACATAAAAAATATTTGAAACAATACAATAAACTACAGTATCTCATTCAACAAAAACGTATAAGAACACAAAATAAGAAAGAAAAAGAATTTTTTACTGATCATCAATTTTTTAATCGATTTATTAACATTTCCAACACACCTTTTTCGGACAGGGAAAAAAATCTTCTAACAAAAGGTTTCAAAACACAATATTCAAACTAACTTCAATATCAAAGAATCGGAGACATTAGATATTGATACTGAGATTGCCTTGAAAGATAGTCCTAACAACATATTATCAAGATTTCAAACAGCCGAAATTATTAAAAAAGAATTCATATCTAACAATAACAACATCAACCAAGACTTAAGGACAATAAAAACCATTCAGAGTAAAGCAAAATAAAATGATGTAATCTTTACCAAAGCTGATAAAGATAACACAGTAATAGCAACAGACAAAATCGACTATATTAATAAAACGTTAGATTTTTTCAAAACAGGAAAGTACGAATTTTAAATAAAGATCCAACAAATAATTTTCAAAAATAAATAAAGCAACAAATTGAACAGGCTAAAAGTATCATTCACGATAAAGATAACACCCAATCAGACCAGTTGTTTCCTACATGTCTGCTACAGCATATAAGACGTCATCCTTTTTAATTAATTTAATCAAATATCACACCAAATTTGAACCTAAACCTATATCAAAAACTCATACGAACTCGTGAATAAAGTTAAGAATATAACAATACCAGATAATTCTAAATTAGTCTCTTTCGATGTCAAAAACTTATTTCCAAGTGTTCCCCCAGATGAAACAATAATTTTAATAGAGAACCTATTAACAAAAAATAAAGTAATTGAAGTTATAAAAATGGACATAATTAATTTATTAAGAACTTGCCTAAGACAAAATTATTTTTCATTTAACAATACGTTCTACAGTAGTAAGGAAGGGTTAATTATGAGGAGTCCATTAAGTCCATTACTTGCCGAAATTTTCATGGACAGTATTGAAACAATGATATTTAACAACCATAATAACAATAGTAATAATTGTCTATACTGGTGTCGATACGTAGACGATATAATTGTATGTTTTACAGGTACGGTCAGACAATTAACTCACTTTTTATAATATATTAATTCTTTACATAAAAATATCAGTTTTACAATGGAAGAAGAAGTCGAAGGAAAAATCAATTTCCTAGACTTAACAATCAGTAAAACCACGAAAAAACATAAATTTGCAATATATCACAAACCTTGTCATACAGATACCACAATTCACGATAGTTCTCACCACCCTAACCATCATAAACTCGCAGCTTATCATAGTTTTATACATAGACTAACTAATATCCCCTTCTCAGAGGAAAATTTTACTAAAGATTTAAACTACATAAAACAAGTAGCCGTTAACAACGGTTATTCGGTTACTTTAATCAATAGTATAGTTAGAAAAAAAACTTAGAAACAAGGCAATCTCAGAAATATACTCACGTTTTAAGGACAGAAATACCACTTTTAAATGCTTAACCGATTTCGGCAAACCAACGGAAAAAAAACTGGGGAAATTTTTAAATCAAAAAAATATCAACATAGCTTACAAGACTAACAATACTATAGGGAAATATCTTAAAAATTACAAACCACAAATCAATAAAGACAATAAATCAGGGGTTTATCAATTAACATGTGGGTCGTGTCCTAAAACATACATAGGACAAACTGGACAAACTGGACGTACATTTAGACAAAGAATTACAGAACACGAAAAAAGTTTCATCCATAGAAAATCTAATTCAACATATGCTAATCATCTTTTAACAGAAAATCATACATTTAACAAGAATGTCAAAATTTTACACACCCAACAAAAAGGTTTCAAACTAAACCTTTTAGAGACAATGCAAATAAATCGATTAAGGACTACAGGTACTTTACTCAACGACCAGGTAGATTTAAGCAATTCACCATTATTGAATTTATTCTCCTAATTCCAAATCTGTGTGGGTTTTCCAATACTATCAATGTAATTTAATTAGGTGTAATATTATAATTAAGAAATTATACAAAATTGTGAACATTAAACCTAACTTGACAGTGTAAAATGTAGATCTGAAGAAGCTGCATCGACAGCGAAACGCGTCATCGCAATTTAAATAAACCAGTGGAAATTGACTAAAAACAGTCTTTTATTATATATTTATAATGAATTTCCATCAAGTAGAAGCTACAACCATCCAAAATTTCAAATTTTGTAGCAATCCAGAAACCGTTCTTGAGCTAGAGCTGCTTGTCTCTGTACTTATTGAGTGACCCTCGTAATAGCGAATGCTTAAAGCAGCAGGTATCATTCCCGGTTCAATTGACAACTTTCGACGAAATAAAACTTCACCATTTTGGCGGTCAAATAATTTTTTTTATCACATAAATTATGAAACGTAATGCATTCGTGATAATTTTCGCCCTACTTACACTTCATGGAGACCATTCCGGAATTTTTTCAAAATTTTTTGATCAGTACTTTTCGAGGTAGGATGGGGGTGGACAGGGGTTTTTGGACATTCTTTTTAAAATAATACAAAGTAAAGTGTGCGCAAGTATTACATCATATATATTTTGGAACTCGTGTTTTTACAAGCTTTCATTTGACCCCCTGCTCGACGACCTGGTAATTTTTTTTCACTTCCGATTACACCCCCCAAAACTAACCCCTTAAATCAAAATTTAACTTTCACAACTACACGGCTCTGATCAGGCCATCAATCCCAATATTTGTGCCAAATTTTTAACTCTCTAGTTTCGGAGAAAATCGAGTGTTACAGACGGACACCGAAGTGATCCCACAAGTGTTGCGTACGGAACACTAAAAATGAAGACAGAAATTCTAAGAAACAAGTTCAACTGTAAGTAAACCCCCGGCCTCCCAGGACGTCATGAAGTAATGCTAACTGGTAGTTCAGATGTCAGTTCACAAGAGTTCCGACATGCCAATATGCAAATGATCAAGTACCATAAATCAGCCAGCAGTCCCAACACATTCTTCGTAAATATAGAACGGAAGCTTTCGCGGTCTGGATTAGATGAAAAATCATGATAATTACAGTAACTTTCCGAGTTACTTCCAGAGTTCTCTAGTCTTCGAGATTAAAGCACAGAATGAGCTCGAAGAAGAACAAGTCAAGGTATATCTGACTGGTGTTCATCCAGCCGTGACGTAGCATAATGAGCATTTTCCACGTGCGATGCAGACCGTAATCTGAATCTCCTTTAATGTTGCAGGATTTCGATTGGCTCCCTAAACTTTCGTGTGTAGAAATTGGAGACAAAAACAAAAGCCTATAATTTCTATTATAATTGTGGACTGTTAATGTTCAACTACAGCAAACTGTACAATCTGTAGTTGAACATCAATACTCAACAGGTCATAACATGTAAGAGAAACCAAAGTTCTTGCTTCTACCTCCAATTTCTATAAACGATAATTTATTAAAACTTACAAACACCCAAGCAACATTAACGGAGGCCTGGGCTACTGTGTGCATCACATGTGAAAAATTATCATTACACTAGGAACCCCGGTCAGGTATAAATATTTAAGTTTTGTGCTTTTTAAATCCTATTCAGAGTTTGAATCTCAAAGACTAACGATTCCTGAAGATAACTCGTGCGATCTTAGGCGAAGCGGGGGAAAGTTACTTTAAATTTACACGGTCTAATCCGAAGAAACACGATTTCTCATCCTTCGTAAATATGAATGTCTATACTCCTACAAGATGTAAGACGTAAAGCAAGCTAATACCTCTCGCTTCGAAGATTACCGGGAACTTAATGGCTAACATTTAAGTGACATTATTTTTTAAAAATAATTTTCAAAGGATTGTAATTTGGTATATAGTAAATGTTTTTATTGTTCGGTGTATTTTATATTTTAAAATTAATTGTTTCATGGGACACCTTGTATAATACGCTACTAAAAAGATTGTAGAAAATTCTACCACAATAAAATATCAATTATCAAAAAAAATCACTTTAAGCACATAAAACCACACACACACGCACAAAAATAACAAGAATTCCAACTGCAATTAAAAAGCTTTTTCGAAAAACAAATGGCCCTAAGCTCTTCTCGACGGCTCCCAATTAAAAGCTCTTTCAACGTCGCGGTGCACTTAGTCCCCCTCTAGGCTTTTAAAAGAACTAAAATTAATTCCGACTAATGATCCTTAGAGTCTTTTTCATTCCATAATATTTGTGTTTATTATCCTCTTTTTTCTTCTAGCCTTCAAAAGAAAAGAATGATGCGAATGATAAAAATATATCGAAAAAAGGATTTGTTTTTATTTAATGCATCGGTCGATTACTTGTTCAAAATGATTTGACAAACATTTCCGGCTGCAGTGTAAAAACTGTAGATTTGAAAGGAATTTGATCAATTTTCTATGTGATTACACTATAAATGTGTACAGTGGTACTAGAAATATAAGCTTATATACAGGATGCGCCACTAAAATTCCGATGATTTTTTCCAAACAAAATTTTATTAATTAAAAATAAATATTACAAAAAAATGATTTTACATGGCACTTCAGGGATCCCTACAAAGCACAATTATTCAACATATCACCAGTAGCTTCAATGATGGCCTCAATTCTTGATCTGAAGTATCGGCACGTACACTATCATGCAGCGCTGTCCATCCAACGAGCTTTGTTGTTCGCTTTTTGCATCCAATCGTGTCCTGCTAATCTTTTTATGTCACCCGTCCATCTTGTCTGTAGTCTGCTTCTGTATCTTTTGTGTTCTCTAGGCCTCGATTCAACTATACACCGTGTCCATCTGTTATAATTCAGCCTTGCGATATACCTCGCCCAATTCCACATTAATATATATATATATATATATATATATATATATATATATATATATATATATATATATATATATATATATAGAATTCACAATATTGTGAGGGTAGCGGTCAAAAGATTTTGGCCAAATAAAACTCTTAGTTAATAGTCTAGCTTTCGGAATATATTTCTTCCTTCATCAGGACACTCTACAAGTAAAATGGACAATAAATTTGTGCTAATTAATGAAGCAGATGGTAAAAAACTAATTGGTATCACTGAACAGAGAAATTGTAGTATTAAACTTACTTAACATGAGTTATCTTCCAGGAAAAGCATTGTTCAATCAAAAACAACTTGTAAAAACAATTTTATACTAAAAACTAAAGGACTACATATTTAAAACTTGTTAAAAAAATTTTAAATTTTCTTAATCATTACTAGTGAAACATGTGGTTTCAGGAACCGAAAAAGTGAGAGAGGTTAGAAAAATCCCGGCATTTTTTGACATTTGGCAGACAGTTCGCGTCTGCGTATTGTACCACAAGGGGCTCAACTATGAACTTTACGAGGGAGTAATCATAATTATAAAAATCTTTTATTTTATTTGGTTTTTATTTTATTAAATAAATCTTTTTCAAAAGGAACCTGTTTAATAATTGTTTATTTGGAAGGACTAGTGGTCAACAGGGGGGGAATCTGGAGAGGTAGATAGCTGTAGTAAGTAAGAGTACACGACGCTAAGGTCGTCCCCATCAGTTTTGATGTTCATATTATTAGGTGTGTTATGAATGGCCACCATCTCCAAAAACCTCCTCCTGTAGTAGTTGGTCTCTGAGTAAAGTATTTCAGCCTCTCCGAAATTAATCCTGTGGTCGTGCTGTGTAAAGTGATGTGCCAGGGCACAAGATTGAGTGCTCCTTCTACAGTCGCTCTTATGGGATGTTATTCTCCCTTGGAGTGATCTAGAAGTCTGGTCAATGTATGAAAGTTGGCAATCCAGACAAGGGAACTTGTATACAATTCCTGTCTTTTTTAGTTTGGGTACTGGCTGTTTCAAATTGGTGAATAGGCATTTGAGGGTATTATCAATCCTCGTGGCAAATTTAATATTTTCGTTCTTAAATACTTTTATTAGTTTAGGGGTTAAGCCCTTAATATAAGGTAAGCTTCTGTATATTGTTGTGTTAGGGTCGGGGGTGACATGTGGAAGAACATTAGGGGTGAGAAATTGATTCTGAATGTTAAGAAGAGATCTATTCAGGTCGTTATTGTGAAAAGGCAAACGTTGAACTATAGAGTTGGGGTAAGAATTCTCAAGCAGAAGTGACTTAAGCTCATTTAGGGACTCCCGTCTGAGGGAAAAGTGTGTGAGTCTGGATACATATATATATATATATATATATATATATATATATATATATATATATATATATATATATATATATATTTGTTGTAGCTTATTAATTATACTTTTATTTAAAGCCCACGTTTTAGTGCCATATTAATACCGGCAGTACAGGGTGAGTCAACGATACAGTAAAGTTCATTATCTCATTTGTTTCGGGAATGACGAAAAAATGTTAAATACAATAGTTTTAGGGGATGTTAGGGTGCACAGTTTAAAATTATTTTTGAGTATACAGGCTACTTCAAAAAAGTGTGGCCGATATAACATATTTCTTTACGTGTATCTTGTCTTTCATCTCTATAGCTCGTAGCAATTACGAGTATTCCACCTTCAGAAACTATGGCGCTACTGGCAATTTTTTACAAAACTGAAAACTAGTATTTTTCTAAAAAAATTGAAATATTAGAAAAACTACTAGGTATATAACATTATTAATAAAAAAGTTATAAAATTTTACGCAGAATTTAAAAATAAATTAGAAAATAGAATGTTCCATTTAAAAAACATATGTTATATCGTCCACACTTTTTTGAAGTACCCTGTATACTCAAAAATAGTTTTAAACTGTGCACCTTAATATTCCTTTAAACCATTGTATTTAACATTTTGTCGGCATTCCCGAAACAAATGAGATAATGAACTTTACTATATCGTTGACTCACCCTGTACATTTCCGAACCCAGACCAAGCTAACGAGACTCTTCTGTCCAAGTCAGCCTTTAAATTATTTTTTGGTATTTCGATTTTTTTGTCCTAAATATATGAATGTTTGTACCTTTCCTATTCTTTCACCTTCTATTAATAGTTCCTGACTGTTATCTTCACTTTCGTTGTTCAAATAATTGGTTTTGGTGAAATTTAGTGCTTCCTAATGACGTCACATTAGGATGCCGTGACTTACTAATGACCCGTTCAACTACGCTCCATACGTAGTAGTAGTAGTAGTAGTCTAAGGGATTCAAATCTGGGCTATTAGGAACACAGTTACTGTGAGCAACGCACTTCGTACTAGAAGCCCTGGAAAGCATCTGTCGTATATTTACTGTATACGGTTTGTATCGAATGTCCGTCTTGACAATTCTACGTAATGTTGGCTCACTTATATCCACAATGGAAGCCAATTTTCGCAGTGATTATCCTGGACCCACCGAAATCAGCGATTGAGCCCTATCGACGACTGCAGGAGTCCCCGCTGTAATTTTTTTCAAGTGACTCTTCCTTATCGGCGTATTGAAACCTTCATTAAACTATTTTGAAGCCGTATATTTGGAAAACATAGAAATCCAACGTGGCGTACGCCAAGGATGTATCTTGTCACCACTCTTATTTAATGTATACGCAGAAAAAATATTTAGCATAGGACTCCACGATATCTCACCAGGAATAAACATTAATAGAAAGAGAATTAACAATATTAGTTTCGCTGATGACACTGTAATATTCGCAGACAATTCGCAGGACCTACAAATGTTGATGAGTGCAGAGTAACACATGTCAGTCGAGATTACGGAATAGATATAAATACAACAACTAGGGTAAACACATGATCATAAGCAAAAACTCTGCATTACAAGGATAACTCTATATTAGCAACCAAAAGATTGATAGAGTCAATACCATTTGCTACTTGGGTACCACAGTAAATGAAGAATAGGACCACTCACTGGAGATTCGGTACAGAATAAAATAACCGGTCAAGTGCAAGTTGAACTTGCGCAATTAGTGTTCCGTACGTTGATTGCTTTTAAAAAAAAAAAACAGATGTCTAAAATGATCAGTGACTTCACAAAACACACCTCAAATGAGTTTTCAACAAAGTTTGCTTCCAATCTTTACTGAAATCTGATGACCTTGAATTTTTTTTTTTTTTTTTTTTTTAAATACCAGAAAAATTATTAAAGGTAATGCACTCGTGATAATTTTCGTTCAATCTACATCCCGTAGAGAATATTCCGGAATTTTTTCAAAATTTTTTGATAAGTACTTTTCGAGATAAGACGGGGGACAGCGATTTTTCGCGATTTTTTAAAAATAATACAAAGAAAAGTGCGCGCAAGTATTACATTATATATACATTTTTTACTCGTGTTTTCACAAGCTTTCATTTGACACCACGCTCCCCCAAAACTAACCCCTTAAGTCAAAATTTAACTCTCAAAACTACATGGCTCTGATGAGGCCATATTATTACCAAATTTCAACTTTCTATGTTAAATAGTTTCGGAGAAAATCGGGTGTGACAGACAGACAGACACCGAAGTGATCTTATAAGTGTTCCGTACGGAACACTAAAAAGCGAGAGCAGCCTATACAAAAATTGCCAAAATATTCAGAAGTCATGATCTCAGTTCAAAAATAAAAATAAGACTTCTCAAATGCTACATCTTTCCGGTGCTTCTGTATGGGGTCGAGTCTTAGACCATAACTACGTCGTCATGTAAAAGGTTGGAAGCATTCGAGATGTGGCTCTACAGGCGCATGCTTAGAATATCTTGAACAAAGCACACTACCAACAAGAGAGTGTTAGAACTTTTAACAAAGATCTGGAAATGGTTGATACAATTAAAAGAAGAAAACTCGAATATCTGGGCCACATCATGAGAAACGAGGAAAGATATGGTCTACTTCAAATTGCAGAGCAAGGTGGACGGAAGAAGAGGACCAGGCAGGAGACGTGTTTCGTGGCTGAAAAACCTGCGAACATTATTCTCAACAACAACAACGGGACTATTCCGGGCAGCTGTAAACAAGGTCCTAAGAGCCAAGATGATAGCCAATATCTGCTATCCAGTTAATCATCTTCAATGAAGATTTCCGAATTTTGCACGATGAAAAGAAAGAGAAATTATTGAATTGTTTAGAACAGGTAGAGATTAACCAGAAAAAAATCCTGAGGATCTGTACCTGCTCTAAACAATTCAATAATTTCTCTTTCTTTTCATTGTGCAAAATTCGGAAATCTTCATTGAAGATGATTAATTGGATGGCGGTGGGTCTCCTTTATTGAACTTGTTTTAGATATTATGTTCAATATTGGTAATTAATTTAGCCCTTATAACAAGGTAACATATATTTTGTAACAACAGAAGAAGACAGTGTGCAGAAACAATTGTCAGCTATAAGACAATAAACGTTTGTGGTGATCTTAAACAGTTGTTTAAATTTTCATTTTTATTTTAAACTAGCCGGGCCCGCGGCTTCGCTCGCGTGGACTTGATTTACCACTATCGTCACTGCTTATTCCTTATGTTACCCAACCCAAAATATCTCCCATTATTTCCCCTTATCTCTCAATATTTCTCCTTATCTCATATTATCTCTACATAATTTCCATTATCTAGGCTTATCTCTGATCATCTTCCATTACTTCTCCTTATCTCGACTTATCTCTCAATATTTCTCCTTATCTCCCGTTATTTCTCCTTATCTCCCATTATCTCACCATAACTCCCATTATCTAGACTTATCTCTGCTTATCTTCCATTATTTTTCCTTATCTCTCATTATTTATATTTATCTCCCATTATCTCACCTTATCTCCCATTATCGAGGCTTATCTCGACTTATCTCCCATTATTTCTCCTTATCTCCCATTATCTCACCTTATCTTCCATTATCTAGGCTTATATCGAATTATATAGAACATATGTATAAATTTATAAAAACACGTAAATCGGATAAGTAGTTCTCAAGTGATAAGCGCACTAACGGACAGACAGAGAGATGTAGCATTTTATATATATTCTAGATAGAAGATTATAGATAACCTGGCCCGAGAACAAATGTATGAATTAAAAAAAAAAAAACACGTAAATCGGATAAAGGGTTCTCGAGTGATAAGCGCACTAACGGACAGACAGATAGACAAAGAGACATTGCATTTTATATATATTATAGATATAGATTATTATTATATAACCTGGCCAAAGAATATATGTATGAATTTAAAAAAAAAGACACATAAATCGGATAAGTGGTTTTCGTGTGATAAACGCACTAATGGACAGACAGAGAGACATTGCATTTTATATATATTATAGATTATAGATTATAGATATTCTCTGCTACATAATATTGTTCCATATTTAATGGTTTAGACTGTGTATTGCAAGGGAACGCGCTAGCTGCAAACTTTTTTCTGACTTCATTCACTATTTTACGTCACTACTCATTCCTTATGCTACCTATCGTAATAAAATATAGCCTATAACCTGGCCAGAGAACATATGTATGTTTTTAAAAAAAAAAGTACGTAAATCGGATAAGTGGTTCTCCAGTGATGAGCGCACTAACGGACAGACAGACAGACAGACAGACAGAGAGACGTTATATATATATATACATGTTATATATATTATAGAAGCAATCACCGTAAGGAACACTAATTACACCAATCCGACTTGCACTTGCCCGGTTTTTTCTTCTGTTATATATCTCTCAAAAATTCTATTGTTATCTCACTCTAACATATACTTCTAAAATATAACTCTTAAAATATCTACCTTCACGGTCCTTTCAAGTCGAGATTTTAAATCTTATAAACGTTCAGGTAGAAACGTATCTTAGAGAAAGTAGGGTATAGAAAAGATCAGAAAAGAAGCCCATAATAGTTTATAATTTTTATCCTACAAAAGATCTTAATCTTTTGTGTGTGTAACTAAGAAACTGGCTATTATGGAGCACAAAATAAGAAAATAAACAAGTCAGCGTTCCTTTAATGTTAGGGTTTATGTAGAAGTAACAATAAAACTGACATGAATGTTATAGATGATGTGAAATAAAGAATGTTTTTGTTAAAAATCGTGTTTGATAAATGTCTCATTTTCTCAATATTTTTTAATATGAATAATATTGAATGGTGGACCCTTTTTCCATGTATTCTATAAGTAAAATTCTTTCGCTGTCCCAGAAAACGGTTGCCATTAATTGTCCAGAACAGAGTTGAGAGATGATCCAAGTTAGGTTCAGTTTAAAAAAAAAAATAATCGTAAAAACTCGTACAAAATTTTGGCAAAATACAGTAACAATAATTCGACAACCATGCGAGTTTGTTGTATGACCTCATTTTCATGGTCGTGATTTTGTTAAGTGTTAGTTACTACGCACTCCTAGTGCTCCAACGGCTGTTTTTTTAATGTTTCTTCTACTTTTTCCCAGCTGTTATTAAAGGGTAAGGCCACTCCAGGTCTCAGGAAAAAAAGCTAATATCGGGAATTTTTTTCAAGAGTATTTCAAGCAGTCGAAAATTTATTTATAGTGTAGGCAAATGCCGTAAAACTTTCATGTATTTAGAAATTTTTGGGTACAGTTTGGAAATCGATTTAACTACTTTGAAGCAGTGCCAACATAATGTAAACGAGGCCCCTTTTCTTCTATTTTAGTGCATTTTTTCACATTTTCAACGTTTTCGGCTCACTATTTCTTAAATATCCCAGCTTTTGTTCGTTGTTATGCGATAAAAAAAAATCATTTTACTCATCATAAAATTGCCTAAGAAACTGCGGAGACTGCATTAAAAAAGTACAGTACATAACCTAAAAAAAAATATTTACTATGGCAAATTGAAAAATGTTTCTTTTACGGATAACTTTCGTTCAATTCGATATTATGGCTTCAAATTATAATATATATATATATATATATATATATATATATATATATATATATATATATATATATATATATATATATATATATATATATATATATATATATATATATATATATATATATATATATATATATATATATATATGTATATATATATATATATATATATATATATATATATATATATATATATATATATATATATATATATATATATATATATATATATATAGTATTAGAGTTTCATGTAGACATAAACGTGTGCTGTATTTTAAAAAAATTAAAGGTCTGGTAACCAATGAATACTTTAATACCTATAGTAAAGTACTGAAGCATGTTATAAAACATGCCAAAAAAATATCAAATAACAGCTTTATAAATTCTGCTGAAAACAAAGTTAAAGCTGCTTGGCAACTTGTAAAGACCCTAACGGGGAAAAATAGAAATAGTAACAATGTACTTAACAATTTTTCGAATAAATTTAATGATCCGTTCAAGATAGTTAACAACCTAAATCACTACTTTATAAGCTCTTGTCCGAACATAAGTACAAATAAACACAATTATGTCCTTTCCCTTGATCGTTCTGTACGCTCTATTTATCTGAAACCAACTACTCCTCTGGAAGTGTCCAGGACAATAAAAAGTCTAAAAAATAAAAAGTCAGTCGGGGATGATAATTTACCAATACGTATTATTAGAGAGGTTACAGATTCTATCTCAGAGCCTTTGTCCTATATCATTAATTTGTGTTTTGATACAGGAGCATATCCGGAACTTCTAAAAAATGCTTTAGTTAAAGCAATACACAAAAAAGGGGGGTTTACATGAGGAAAAAAACTATAGGCCAATATCGCTGCTCTCAAACGTAGGTAAAATATTTGAAAAAAAATTATAAACAATAGGCTAATCGATTTTTTTGAACACAACTCTTTATTATCCAACAACCAAAATGGATTTCGAAAAAATAAATCTACAGTTAGAGCGATTTATCAAGCATTAACTCATATACTAAGTTCTTTAAATAATAAGAAGTTCACAATGGCAATGTGCATTGACCTGTCAAAAGCGTTTGATAGTGTCAATCATAATACCCTATGTTCCAAGCTGGAATCGTATGGTGTTCGGGGAAATGCGTTGAATTTGTTAGCATCCTACCTGGAAAATCGGACACAACAGGTTATGGAAATTGACGATTTTGGTAGACCTATAATTTCCCACAAGATCGGGGTGTCGAGGGGTGTTCCTCAGGGATCAATATTAGGACCTCTCTTATACATTATATATACGAATGAGCTCAGTAGAATATCCGGAGAATTTACTATACTTTACGCAGATGACACTACATTGATCTTTAGTGAGGAGAATCCGCACGCAATGCTGACCAGTGTACAAGGAGCGTGCGAAGCTCTTGATGGATACTTTTCGGCTCATGACTTATTAATAAACGCTCAAAAAACACAATGCCTATTTTTCGGCAATAGAATAGAAAACACTTTATCTTTTACATATCGAAATATTAATATCCAATCGTCCGAACGTGTTTCCTTCTTGGGGGTGGAAATAGATCAGAGACTGGACTGGAGAGCGCATATTGAGAATGTTGCGTTGAATGTTTCAAGGTATTGCTATGCTTTAAGAATTATTTCTGAAAATGTTGGAGTCGATGCTGCTCTGTCAGCTTATCATGCCTTCATACAGTCAAGAATAAGATACGGTCTTATCTTTTGGGGTAATTCACCGGAAATTGAAAGAGTTGTAATTCTTCAGAAAACATGTATTAGAGGTATATTTGGAATGACGCCGCGTGATAGCTGTAGGAATGTGTTTAGAGACAGAAAGATCTTAACCATTATTTCTATGTATATCTTGGACAGTTTTATGTTTGTTCACACCAACAGCGATAATTTTGAGACTTATGTGAACAATCACAGGTATGCCACTAGACATAAATTGAATCTGCTTTCCGAAAAGTGTAATTACAGCTACATACAGAAAAATGTTAATTATGTCATATTAAAGATATATAATAGTTTCCCAGAGAGTGTACGTGCGTTATGTAAAACGGAAGTAAAGAGACTTTTAACCAAATATCTGCTTCAAGGAGCTTATTACTCATTAAATGAATTTTTCTTAAGTCCAGTTGAAATTAGCACGGGAATTTGATGACTCTGTCAGCAGAGGTGGTTTCTTGTCTTTTCCGTTGTGCCTCTTATTTCATTGTGTATTTGTTACTATATTGTAATTTGTGCTTTTAAAGTGTTTTTATTTATTTACTGTTTTTTTCCTTTTCTTTTATTTAATTATAGTTTATTGTAAACTTAGTTAACATTGTTTAATGCCTATTGGCTTTATAAGTGTAACCTACTGTTACATGAAAACAAATAAATTATTATCTATCTATTTATCTATCTATATATAAAATAAATAATAAAAAAAATCCTCGCAAGATCTAGATGAAAATGATGAGTATGAGCTGACTGAAGATTATAATCAGTCATAATTGTTGACAGATGAATTTACAGATCATTTTTCCGACGTCTCATCTTAATTTTAGATCGTTCTATCTATAAAAGTGAGTTAGACAGCGCCAGCCTTTTATACTCGTACCAGTATGAATCCGATTCGAATAATCAATCGGATTATTTTGAATACAGCAGAAAACAAAGTCGAACACATACGCTATAGAATACGATTGATTTTTTAAATTATAAATATTTTATCTGTGGTAATTTTAGTAAATGTATTAATGGTTTGTCAATAAAAGTTTCTGTTATTATAAAATAAGTAGTATTTGTTTTAAAATCACTTTTTCATGTTATATTTAAGAGACAATATTGAATAGAAATAAAGAGAATGCAAAGCAAAAGTGGAAAAAAATTGAATTTTTCGTAACGAAAAAATTGAAAAATTCTATCCTTTTTTTAAATTCGAAAATTTTTGAAAAATTGAAAAAAGGGCACACCTAGATTTTACCAGCCCCATCTACCCGCTCCTAAAAGGCCGTCGTTGTACGAACTAGCTCAAGCGCAGACCTGTATTGCCAAATATACGATTTTCTTCAACATTTACGGATTTTCAAATTTCAGGTAAAATTAGGCCAATAACAAATGAAAATAGTAATAGAAAACACCTAGTAAAAATTATATTTATCCATAATTAAGAAAATTTTTTATTTAATATTTAAAAAGAAATAATTCCTCGGTAATCCGCGAGAACAACTCGATTCTTGCCCCTTAACAGCTGATTTTAAGTTTTATGTTAGTAGCTGTTTGGGTTTGAACAAAATAAAAACAGAACTTCAAGTAAGTTTTTCGCTTAACTTTTCACATATTAATATCGAAATGGTAAACAATTTTCTTGTAGGAAATGTAAGATTTGTTTAGTGCAAAAGTGAAAAAATAAAGTAGGTTTAAAAACGTTATGTACCTTGAATATGCAGTCGACCTCCATATAAACTATCCTATATTCTGCCTGACATATTTATAACTAAGCCAACTTTACTGAACAATACGAACTACCACACTTGCTATTATATTCTACACTTCTACGGCTTTCTTAATTAACACCACTATGCTAGTCTATGGATGTCTTAAAAAAAACCTGTAATAATATTTTAATCTCACTTTACCCACGACATAGAGCAAAATTTTTAAGAGTTCTCTGTAAATAAACAAACTAAACGTGAATTTGACGTCTTGTATATTCTTTATTTTCTCTTCTATTTATTTATTATTTATGTTGAAGAACATAAAATTTCGCATACGACCTTTTACCAACAAGAAAAATTCATAATAAGATTTGGACTAAAATGTGAATTTTCTTAATATTTTTTAATAAAATTTGGCACGCTTTTTTCTTAATTCATGGTTATATTTTCCTATAATTTGAAGCCGTAATATCGAATTGAACGGAAGTTACCCGTAACAAACCATTTTTCAATTTAAAATGTGAACAAATGCACTAAAATAGAAGAAAAATGGCCTTGCGGTCAAAATTAGGCTGTACAAACTCGTTTACATTATATTGGCACTGTTTCAAAGTAGTTAAATCGATTTCCAAGCTGTACCCAAAAATTTCCAAAAATCATGAAAATTTTACGGCATTTGCCTTTTCTATTGAAGTACTTTATAAACAAAACAAAAAATTGTCATTAATATATGCCAAAACCTAGTGGATAAAGTATGGAAATTTGGAAATATCGTTTTTTCGAAAAATGGGACACATTTGAAAAGAATGTTCAATTTCACCTAAAAATTTCACAAAAAATTGTTTATAGAAAAAGGAAGAAGTATATTTTAACACAAAATCCGGACGCTTTCCCTTAGATAATGGACCTGAAAAGTTACTCTCAAAATTTCAAGCGAATCGATAAAGATTTACGCCTCATATGAGAAATACAGTTTTGAGAAAAACGCAATTTGAGTTACATTCTACAATAGAAAATGTCGTTATACCTTTAATCAGCGAAGCTTGTACAATACAATTTCCCTTTAGGGTAACATAGTAGCAAAAAAAATCGATTTTTTGAAAATTCTGGATGGCTACTGATCATTCTTCCAACATATTTTTTTTTGGATTTGATGTAATTTCTACAGTTTTTTGTACAGTATTTTTTCTTTTTAAAGTATTTTTAGTCAATGGGCATAAAGATTTTAAAGTTGTCTTTAAATCTTCAGCGCTAAATTTCGAAGTAGACGGTTCACTATTTAAATGTGGCAATCTATTAGGAAACTGTGAAGGTAACTTTGGAGGAGATTTTGCTTTTAGTCCATCAGATTGCTGAGTAATTTGCTTGTTTTCATTATTGATAATAATAGAAGCGTCTTGTAAGATTGGTGTGCTTTCATTACTTGAGTTTTTTTGAGGGGGAGCATTTATATTTTCAGCTGCTTTAAACAAATGTGCGGCCACGGGACAAACTCCAGCCGTTTTAAATTCGTTCAGAATGGTACCAATGCCTTGCAACTTGATATTGCGTTACTTGAATACCTAGATTTGTCCTCAACCGTTTTTTCGGTTGTTTGAATATAATAATTGCTCACAGGTTTAAAAAAAGAGACATCGAGTGGCTGAAGCCGGTGAGTAGTATAGCCTGGCAGTTATTACGTTATTATTCGATTAGCTTTAGCTATGCTTAACGCTTCCAGATTTTTCGAATCGGCCTTTTCCAAATGTTTCCTTTCAATCGGTCATAATATAACTGTGTCCCTAAGTGTCCCAATCGTAAATTTTTATACAGATTGCGCAAACTTTTCATATTGGTGTTATAAAAACCATAACTTAATGAACACCTGTATAAACATAAATCAGTCACCTTGACTTGATGAATCGCTGGTAATCCCTGTATAAATTTTAATTTAAGAAACGGTGTTTTTTTTTTTTCCGAGCACCCTAATCTTTTCTCACTCCTTTTATTTTTCTTTAGACTTCTGGGTCTATTTTAACTAACGCAAACTGCATCCGCCATGGCTGACAGTTTAAAGATTTATTTGTGGGAGTTGATAAACCTAAAACCAGATGTGTATTTATTTAGGTAGTTTCGCGTTGACACTTTCTTGGCTTTCTTTCTTGTCTGCATTGCTCGCTTTAGGTTTTTTTTAGGATTAAGTTGGGAATGTGGAATCTTTGGCACAATGACACTACTCAGTATATATCACCACTACACCAAACACTTTATTTTTGCACTCGACGCGCGTTATATAATATATATAAATAATATAAAAGTAGTTAAAGGATTGAAAAAGAAAGATGTCTTCTACTTAAAAGCGGATAAAGGAAATAAGGTTGTTATATTGGATAAGAAAGATTATTTTGAACGCGTAGATAATCTTATCGAATCTGGGCCTTATGAAAAGGTAATAAGAAATCCATTACCGAAAATGATATCAGAGGTTAAAAATTCTTTTAAAAAATGTAAGAACCTTGTCTCCGATTCGCTAAAATTTAAATTAAATGCGAGTAATCCGACCATACCAAAATTGTATTGCTTACCCAAAATTCACAAACCTGGAAAAGCAATGCGACCCATTGTTTCATCGGTCGGATCACCCACATATTTAATATCCAAATGGTTATCAAAAGAACTTGAGAAGTTACCATTAAATACTTTCGCAGTGAAGAATTCGTTAGAATTCATTAATAAAACAAAAAATCTAGTTCTTAATGAAGGTGAAGTCTTAATTTCTTTTGATGTTAGTTCTTTATTCCCAAGTGTGCCAATTCCACAAACTTTACAATATCTCGAAGAATTACTTAGAATGAATGACTTTGAAGACGAAATTATTCGTGAATACTTAACATTATCTAAACTTTGCATGGAACAAAATTATTTCCAATATAACAATCAATTTTATGTTCAGAAAGAAGGAACAGCTATGGGTAATTGCTTGTCACCTTTCATAGCCAATTTATTCATGAGTAAGTTTTGAAATCGAAGCCAGTCAAGAATTCGAATATTTCCCAAGGGTATGGTATAGGTATGTGGATGATATTTTTCGCGATTTTTGATACAAAGAAAGCAAATATTGATGATTTTGTTTCTAAATTAAATAGCCGGTATGATTCAATTAAATTCACGTACGAAATTGAGAACAAAGGACAATTGCCTTTTCTAGATATTTTAATTATTAAAAATAATAATAGATTAGAATTTGATATCTATAGGAAGGACACAATAACAGATAGATATATTCCTAATGATTCATTTCATTGCAAACAACATAAATTAGCCTCAATACATTTTTTAGTTCATCGTTTGGTCACTTTCCCTCTGAATAGAGTAAACTTTAATAAAGAAAGGAATCGTATTAGAAATATAACTAGAGTTAATGGTTATGACGATGACTTAGTAAATAAGCTAATAAATAGATATAAATTTAGGTCTAATATTCAGAATTCCACCTTTTTTACACGCGAAGAAAATAACACCAAGTATGTCTCCATACCATATAATCCGAAATATAGCAAGGGACTCAATAAGGTATTTAATAAGGTAGGCCTCACCTTAGTCTATAAGTCATCAGACAATCTGAGGAATATCTTAGGAAATCCCAAAGATAAGATTCCCAATTGTGAGAAAAGTGGAATTTATGAAATTAGTTGTAATGATTGTGACAAAAAGTATGTTGGGCAAACTAAAAGGTCAATTAAAACACGATTTAAAGAACATTTAGCACACTTAAGATACAATAGAACAGAAAAGTCTAGCATTGCCGAACATGCCCTTGAAGCTGATCATACTGTAACATTAGATAATCTAAGATTAATGAAAAATGTATCTGATAGGAGATTGTTGAACGCATACGAAAGTATGGAAATCATAAAATGTAAAAGTAGTTTAAATAAAGACAGAGGGCCTATTCCTTATAGTCCCCTCTACTGGTTACTAGACCGGAACTGATGGCCTTGCCTATGTCATTAGTTCCGCTTGAGTAATTCTAGGGTTAGGCTAAGTATAAATAGGGTAGATATGTAGTTTACCTTTAGTCAATCATCGCTCCTGATGAAGCTAACATGGTTAGCGAAACGCGCGTCGAGTGCAAAAATAAAGTGTTTGGTGTAGTGGTGATATATACTGAGTAGTTTTTTAGGATGTTAAATAAATAATTTAGCCGCTGGTCAGCATTGATTTATTTTACTTTAAACAAAAGAAAGTCAGTAATATACTGCTATTATTATTAGTTAAATACAGAAGCAAAACTTCTTCTTCTTTCTCTAACTTAGGTTTAACTCCTGTTCAATCTCATCCACCTGCCCGCCACTATTCCGTCACACGCAAACCATCACACCACTTCTTTCGTGGGCGGCTCGCCCTCCTGTGTCCTAATGGTGATCTATCACCAGCAATTCTCACTATTTTTCCGTCTTTCATCCTATTAATGTGTTCATTCCACTCTTCTTCTCCGTCTCATCACCCAATCGTTGATATCCTCTACCCTACACCTGTTTCTTATATCTTCACTTCTCAGCCCAACCAAAAGTGTCTTTCCAACTATACTGTGAAGTACCTTTATTTCTGTTGATTCCAGTAGTCTGTTGGTTTTCAACGTTTCTGGCCTCGTTTCCGCAGTATATGTCTTAACAGGTCTTACAGTGCAATAAAAAAAAGCATTTGAAATTGCACAGTTTAGATACAGCAGTATTATGATTTTATTCTCTCTGGAGTATCACCAGGAATATTATCCTGAGTTTTGGACCTCGAAAAACTTGTGCTCTTTTGTTCATAAACAATTGAAGTTTTCAAAACGCATTTTTTGAGCCTAAAATGCGAATAACTTCGATTATATATATATATATAATATATATATATATATATATATATATATATATATATATATATATATATATATACCAAACTCTTCGTAATGAAATTTTCAACAAATCCTCGTTAATTGTAAGTCGTTCAAGTGCGTACATAACTTACAAAATTGAAAAAACCTACAAAAACTATTTTTTTTCCATTTTATTGTACAGGTGCCATTTGGTCCAAAATGGTTCTTTTTTTTTCTAAATTTAGGTCCTGATGCCAGCTTTCCGATGCCATTAAAAAAAAATTTTGAGTCATTTTAATTGTTTTTTTTACATTTGTTTATTAATCAAATAACAACTACGTTTTTTTCGGTCATTATGAAAAAAAAATTGAAAAATTTTGATCAAAGCTAGTAAAGAATCGCGAGACCTTTGTTTTTCTTTTTTTTTTTTCGTTAACAATTTTTTTTTCAAAATAACAATTGTAATTTGATTAATAAATAAATGTAAAAATTTTTTTAATGGCATCGGGAAGCTAAGCGTTGAGACCCAAATTTTGCAAAAAAAAAATTCATTTTGAACTAAAAGGCATAAAATGGCGGGCAATTAAAATTTTGAATAACAAATTCAATTGTGCTCACTGGGTTCAATATTTTTGTACCAAAATTTCAGGGTTTTCTTGCTATAACAAAAGGTTTATTTTTTGAAAGTTCCAAGCCAATCGGGACACTTAGTCGACCTGTACAATGAAATGAAAAAAAGACAGATTTTCTAGATTGACATATTTGAGCAATTTGAAACCAACGAGGATTTGTTGAAAATTTCATTACAGAGTTTAGTTTTTTTTTATTTGTCTCAATTCGACTTACGAGTATATAACTGGAGTTATTCACATTTTAAGCTTAAATTCTTTATAAACAAAAAAGTATAAGGTGCAAAACTCAGAACAATGTTACACCATATTTTGTTGTTTAGGTACCCTGCTATTTTTGCGGCTCGCGTGGTTTGTTCCCTTACCTTCGCTTCAACATCACCATAAGCAAATATTTCTATGCCTAAGCATTTAAACTTCATTTGCTGTTTAATAACTTCTTCGTCCATTTTAAGTTTACATCTTAAAGGTGTCTTTGACGTTGTTATACATTTTGTCTCGGAGGCAGCTATTACCATATTAAAGGATCTAGCTGTGCAATTAAATTGGTCTAGGAGTCGCTGTAGATCGATTTCATCTTCCGCAAATAGTACTGCGTCATCGGCATAACATAAAATGTTAATCTCATTGCCTCCCATTTTATATCCTCTCACAGTCCGTACTTTTCTTCTTTTTTCGTCTATGATGATGTTGAAGAGAAGGGGGCTCAACGAGTCTCCCTGTCGAACACAATTTTCAGATGGTATCGGTTTGGTAAGTTCTCCGTTTATCTTTGCTTGGATTTGGTTCGCTGTGTATACGTTCCTTATGGTCTTAAATATATTATATGGGATTTGCCTGTTGTAGAGGAGATATATAACATCCTTTAGTTGGATACGGTTAAATGCCCTTTGCAGGTCAATAACACATATATAGGCTGGCTTGTTGTATTCAATAGACGTCTCCGATATTTGTGTGAGGACAAAAACGGCGTCTGTACAGGATCTGTCTGACTTAACCCTTGTTGCTCATCTTCTAAGGATTGTTCGTTATGATATTTGTTACGAGTTTTAGTGTGGTGTTCAACAGATTTATTCCTCTATAATTCGAAGGTATTTTCGTATCTCCCTTTTTAAACATAACAATGACTAATTCGCCATTCATTTGGAATTCTGTGGCTATATACGATCTTCTGAATTAAATTTGTCAGTTGTTGGACTAAACTTTCTCCCTCGTATTGCAAACCGTCTTGTCTAGGACTTTTCTTATTCTTTAACTTCTGTAGTGCCTGCTGCATGTCCCAAACCCCAAATTCGGCATTCTCGCCAACCACTATTTCCATCGTGTAGAACGTCAACTCTGCATCGGCTGCTTTATACAAAGCCTCTAGCAGTATGGTAAAACTTAAACTTTTAATTATATTGAGCAAAAAACTTTTAAAAAGTACCTATGCGGGGTGGGACTGGAAGAATGATTAATTACACAGGCCAACAAAAAAACTTTTTAAGAACTTTTTTAACGTTAATAGCTGATTCTTATAGTCTTTTTTTGTGCTGACCTCGATTTTTTTCTATCACCCATAGTTTCATTACGATGTGACTTCGTAATAAACTAGAAAATTAGTAAAACATACGATATGAATGAAAAATAAATTAAGAGGCTACATACACCTGGAATTTTCCAAATTGTTTTTGCGAATTTTTATTCTCTGTACTTCTAAGGATTATTCAAAATAAAATTTTTAAGAAAATTCTATTCCATTACAAAGTTATAACATTAAATGTGATCTAGCGTCGGATTGAGACCGCTACCTGTTTTCAGACACTGTCTGCCATATTACTTATTTTAAATATTTTTTAACTTTTTTTTTTTTAATCTTATTAATTACTTTTTTTACAAAACGTCGAATGGTTTTTTAAATTTTTCTACTAGGCAATCTTTTATAAATAATTAAAAACAAATTTTTTGATTGAAAATTACATACATAAGTTTTTTTGATTTTTTTAAAAAAAAACCTTCGGCAATTTTTAGCTGCTACATTCTTTTACAAGATTAATTTTTAATTTTGAAGATTGGATAATTTTTTGAGAAGTTATCTTGCAGACAAGGAGGCGTCATAGTTTTCGTCAGTGGTCCATTTAACCCGTTTTACATATACATCTCTTTCCCACGAGCATTTTTTTGAGGTCTGCGAATAGATAATAGTCGCTGAGGACTAAATCTGGAGAATAGGGTAGATGAGGAAGCAACTCGAACCTCAATTCATGCAATTTTGCCATCGTAATCATTGACTTATGACACGGTGTACCGTCTTGATGAAAGTGCACTTTTTTCTGGTTTCGGGTCGTTTCTTTGCGATATCTACGTTCAAACGCACCAATAACTTTGTATAATATTCGCTATTGATGATTTTTCTCTTCTCAGCATATACGATGAAAATTATTCCATGCGCATCCCAAAATATAGAAGCCAAAACCTTCCCAGCCGATTGTTGGGTCCTTAGTTGCTTCGAGCGGCTTTCACCGGCTGCTGTCCACTTAGTTGACTACGGATTTGATTCCGGTGTGTAATGGTGGATTCAAGTTTCATCCACTGTCACAGATCGCATGAAAAAATCATTTTTATTGCGCTTAAACAGGTCCAAACAGCGCTCAGAATCATCAACACGTTGTTGTTTTTGGTCCACTGTGAGCAAACGCGATATCCATTTCGAACAGAGCTTTCTCATGCCCAAATGTTCATGCAAAATATGACCAACATGTTCTTTTGATATCTTTAGGGTGCCAGCTATCTCACGCAATTTCACTTTACGGTCATCCAAAACAATTTTATGGATTTTTTTTTATGTTTTCCAGTGTAACCACCTCATTTGGGCGTCCAGAGCGTTCAGCATCATTTGTATCTGTACGACCGCGTTTAAATTCAGCATACCAATAAATGATGAATGATTTTCCAGGGGCAAAGTCCCCATAACAGTTATCAAGCCATTGCTTTGCTTGAACGGTATTTTTTTCCCGTCAAAAAAACAGTGTTTAATCAACACACGAAATTCCATTTCTTCCATTGTTTTGAAAATATCAAAAGTAGCGTTACTAAAACCACTGTAAATTGTAAACTAAAAATTATATGGATTTTTTGAAAAGGGCGACATCTATGTGTCAGACCAAATACTTTTCAGCCTACGTGTTATGTTACCCCTTTGATTGATTTATTTTACTTTAGACAAAATAAAGCGAATGCAGTAAGCTGATTCTTATGGGTTTTTTTGGTATTGACGACATATCCGACCTCAATTTTTTTCTATCTGCCACAGTTTCGTCACGATTTGGCTTCGTTCTAAACTAGAGAATTAGCGGAACATACGAATGAAAAGTAAATTAATATTACAATATGAACAAAGCTTTTTTTAAGTATAAACATGAAAATATCTGGCCTTGATGAAGTAACTAAAGGCGAATCGAAAGATCCGCACTTCAGGAGTTCCCCGAAGCGTTCTTTGTATTTGCTGGACCATCCCAAGACGCGTTTCGCCGTATCACGACTCATCAGTTGAGCTAGATTCAGCAAATACAAAGAACACAATTTCAGTCCTGATCCAGGACTTTAAATAACTCACCGACAGAGTGCAGTATAAGCATCTATTTTGTCATTGTTGTCCGATAGTACCTGTTTGTTTTGAGTTTTGAGATCCTCAAGTACGTACATAACCTACAAAATTGAAAACAACTGTCTTTTTTTTTTCATTTTATTGTACAGACATAAATAATCTACAAATATTACATAAAGCACAAAAAGGAATAAAATTAAATATTTTAGAAGCTATAGAAATCTATAAACACAATAAAAATAAGGATACATCCCTCTTAAATAATCAAACAGATGTTCAGAATTCCACCCTGTTTGGCGTATTTTAGAAGTGTTTTTTAGATATATTTTTTGAAAAAGTTTTAAGAATATATTGAAAAATATTTCTTTGGAACTTGAAAGAAAACCTCTTTAAAGACCTATAAATACGTCCATAATCATAAAAAACATTAAAAAAAGTATACTGTTAACAAAAAATACCTGATTTGCAACCCCTTGTAATAAAATAATTTTAATTTAAATTTACCGAAATTTAATGATGGGTAATTCCAAATTGTAGCTGGAAATTTGTTATAAACGTAAATAAACCACCGCATTTGTTATTTGATTAATACTCAAATGTAAAAAATATTCCAAAAAAAATTTCTTTTAATGGCTTCGGAAAGCTGGCATCGAGGCCTAAATTTTGAAAAAAAAATTATTCGTTTTGGACCAAATGGCATAAAATGGTGGGCAATTCAAATTTAGTTGTGCCCACATTGTTCGATATTTTTGTACCAAAATTTTCAGGGTATTTTTACTATAACAAATGCATGTTTTCTGAAAGTCTCCAGCCGATCGGTTCACTTAGTCGGTCTGTACAATAAAAAAAAAAAAAGTTTTTTGCCTGTTTTTTCAATTTTGTAGGTTATGTACGTACTTGAGTGACTTAAAACCAACGAAGATTTGTTGGAAATTTCATTCTGAAGAGTTATTCACATTTTAAGCACAAAAAACGCGTTTTGGGAGCTTAAATTGTTTGTAAACTAAAGAGCACAAGTTTTCCGATGTTCAGAACTCCGGATAATACTCCTGGTGATACCCCAGAGAGGGTAAAATCATAATATTGCAGTATCTAAACTATGCCTATCACGTCATTATTGTGACCTTTTTTTACTGCACTAAACCACGACTAGCCATTGCCATATGTACTAAACGGTAGAAAACTGAGGTTAAGTTGACTGTAACTACTTTTCGTAGTAGTGATGATAGATACTACATCAACAGGACCAGTGATAGTACTGCTATTTAAATTTAAATCCATTTTTACCATTTTAAATGGTATATAAAACATCGTCGTATTCACAAAAAATTTCATTTCTTTAAATATTGAGTGTTGAAACGGTCAAAGATGGGTCGGCTTTTTTATTGTCATATTCGGATTCAGCACTTTAAAAACCACAAGAATAAGGCAAATTCATTCAAAAACTTTTCTTCTTCATTGGTCTGTGTTCGGCCGTAAAAACCTTCCATGAACCATTATCCTGTGAGTAATAACGTTTCATCCCTGCCACTGTTGTCGATTTGCACTTCGTACTGATTACAGTTTAGCTACTTATCCGGACCTTGACGCCATTCCTCCTGAAGCAACACGGATCTTCACAGGGTGTTTGACGGTGCATTGAACCAAGCTGTTAGTGGAGATTGAGCAGGCTTGTGGGGTGACAACATAACCCCAAAATAAAGCTTCATCGGAATAAAATACATTGCTCCAGTCCCGATCTATGTTTTCCTCTGCCCACGTGGGTCGTTTCTCTCTATGTTTTTCGCTCAACAATTGTTTCTTGATTGAGTGCCAATCATTTCATATGATATATTCAAACCTTTCTACTTTAGTTATATGCGCAAATTTAATTGAGGATAATCATTTTTCCGTCCTTTTCCGACATTTTTCCTCTCGAACCACGTTCTGGTAGAGAGTATCATTTCACCCACTTGGTAACGAATGCCCTTAACTTGCTCATATACTTAGCAACCGCTGTAGGCGTCATATTCGGATCTTTTGTATGATTGCATAGGAACACAGCCTCAAAGCGCGAGGCATATGCATCACTTATAAAATTATATAAAAAACAACACTATGTTTTAATTTCCAATATATTTAAAGTCACTTGACAATTGTTTCACCATACAATGGCTTCTTCAGAAGTAAATCATAGAGTAAATCATGAAGAAGCCATTGTATGGTGAATCAATTGTCAAGGGACTTTAAATATATTTTATGGCTAGTATTTGCAAGGGAAGTCACAAGAGAAGCAGATATGGGATAAATTTCTTAAAAAAATAGTTCTTACAATCTTTCTCAACAATATACGCTTTAAAAATATCCACTCCGGTATCAAATCGTGCTTCATGCTCCGTTCAGCGCAGTGAGCGTGAATAGAAAGTGTTTTTTTTTCTGGTTAGTTCACTTAAAGGCTACAGATGTCGATTTAAATTTAAAAAATATCCGAGTCCGCTGAAGCGTTAAATAAAGAAGTACCGATCTAATAGAAATAACGTTATCTATGTTCAATATGAGATTCGGTTAATTATTTTCCGATTTTGTTCATCAATCATGCTGATTACTGTGGACAGCTGTAATATTTAACTTTTTTAGGACTATTAAAAATTAATATGGAATAATTTCACTGTTAGGAGCTTAAATTCCATATATTGTTTCTGGAATTTCGATTAACAGATAAAACTTTTAGTAATTTATTTTAGTAAATGCAACTGGGAGGGATGACTTTACCTCCTGGTTAACTCAAGAACTAAGGAAACTATGAGGCTTCATGAGAATTTGCTGCTATCAGACCGACTAATTAAAATTCTAGTGCCTTCTGAAGAAGTTTGAATATCTAAAAGGACAGTGTATAACCCTTCGTACACCCAAATAGATAAGTAAGGACACCCAAATATGCAAAGCGCATATAGGGTAAATCCGGGATATGTGCCCAACTTTTTTTATTTTACTCATACCTCTTAACATACAAATAATACGCACATGATTTTCATATGTGCACTAACTTTGGTACTTCATTTAATCACCTCGTACTACTTTTTGTAGACTAGTCAATAAATAAACCGTATATTTTGAGTTTAAAATAAAACTGCATAACGGGATTGATGCCTCGTATGCGGTATATATGCCCCAGACCTAATTTTTTGGAGGGAATAGATGCCCTTTGCAAGAAAACAAACATTTTGAATATATGTTTGAATCAACATTATTATTTATTAAATATGTGCATATATATATATATATATATATATATATATATATATATATATATATATATATATATATATATATATATATATATATTCTTTTTAGCTATTTTTTTTCAATTATTTAAGATGATGTTACTAGTTTACTAAACATGGACAAAAATAAACATATTAATTAAAAACACTAGGTATAGAGATCAATCATCTTAGGTACAAAAAATATAATCGTCTTAAAAACTGCAAAACTATTTAGCCATTTTGGTGGCAATAATCTGCATTCGCCCACATTTGTTGCAATAATTGCGATATAATGTGCATGTTTCGTGGGGCCACTTGTGGCACATAACACAACGGATCCAATCTACTTTGGATTTGGTGTTACTATAATAGTCAAGACATTCCACGCAATGATCCTCATCTAGATTCTTATCATCTACTCCATCATTTTCATCATTAGAACTATATATTAAAACAGGCTTTGCCTTTTTGAATGTTTCTTTGGTTTTGGAATAAGTTTTGTCGTGTTTTTGTTTCTTTGTCTTTTGTTTTTTTTATTTCTTCAACTTCAAAACTACTGTTCTCATTCTCTTTATTATTGTCTTCACTAGAACTGTAAAATTTCATAGCTGTTCGCTTCCTCAGTTTTCTTTTAATTTTCTCTTTATCTTTTCTTTGTTTTTCAATGCTATTCTTTTTGTTGTTTTCTTTTTCATTTTTATCACTTTCAATACTATCCTCAGTAATATCTGTATCGCTTGACTTATAATCACTTGAATTATTTCTTTTTTGCTTCTTAGCTTTAGTTCTTTTCAAATCGACTTTTTCTTTAACTTTTTACTGATCTTTTTTGCTTTTCACTGGTATGCCTTGTTCTAGCTTATGAATATGTGTGACCGGCCGACGTTCATTTTCGAATCCAAGAGTTGGATGTTTTCCTAAAAAAATTGTAGGTATTAGTTTGGCAAAATAAAAAAAAATTACTACCTGCCCATAATTATACGAGGTAGGTAAGTATTCTCAATCCGAAGCAATATTATTATAAATGCACACGTGCAATCATAAAAGTAGGTACCTACCTAATGGTATTATTTTCTTATTTTGTGTAGCAAACCGCCGACGTAACGTCCTAGATGGTATTCCGTGTCTTTTTGCTATATCATTGACGCTAAGTCGTTTATCTGGCATTTCTGCTATTGCTGCAGCCAATGTGTCCTCGGTCCAAGTAATGACACGCGGTTGGACGCCGGGTTTACGCTTGTATTTACGGGGCATTTCCAATCTGAATCATATAACATACACTTAAGTACGGCAAGGGATAGATGCCCTTAAAGCCAGCAGCCAGGATTTTTAAAAGAGGGTTCTACTTGATGGTTCATATCTCCGTCATTTTTAAATTTTTTTATTCGTTATTATTTCAAATTACACAGGCTAACGATGAAAAAACTTTTTTAATAATTTTACCTGATTTCTATGTTTTTCGGTGTACTGAGTCCGAAAATAATAAATAAAAAAGTCGTATCACCCACCAATTTTTCACATTTTAATATTCAAAATGTGAAAAGCTTATTTTTTATCTTTCGAATGTTATTAGGTTGGCAATAAAATCAAAATTTTATGAGGTTGGCAGTAAAATCAAATGTTATTAGGTTGGCAGTTCCGATAAATGTCACAGCTGTTTGTTTTCTTCCAGTTAATATAACCTCACATTGCAGTGTTTAACCCGTGTGCTTTAATTGACACTCAAGGTATGGCTAATCGTGGTTGTAAAAATTCTCCCAACATTTTTTGTTGTAGATGTGGTGAGTTTGCAGTTAAAAAAACATCAAAGAAATATTACTGATTTTGTAAAAAAGGTATACTTTGCATATTTTGGTGTAGAAATCGGTAATAAAGAAAAATGTTGGGCTCCTCACAAAGTAATAATGTTTGTGTCGAGGATCTTAAAAAATGGTATAAGGAAGAAAAGAAAGCTTTTAGATTTGCAGTACCCGTGGTATGGAGAGAGCAAGAAAATCATTCAAATCATTGTTATTTTTGCAGCGTTGATGTTTCTGGATCTAACTCCAAAAATAAGAAAGTAATTGTCTATCCTAACATTACTTCAGCTAATCGGCTGGTAGGCATGGACCGGGACCTCCTGTCCCTGAGCCACCTCAGTCTAATGAAAGTCGACCGGATGATGATGAGTTTTAATGTTCTCTAGAAAATTTAAAACCACAGTTGATTACACAAGCTAAATTAAATGATTTAGTGAGCGATTTGGGTTTGACTAAGGAAAAAGCAGAATTGCTTGGTTCTAGGCTGAAAGAAAAACATTTATTGGAATCTGGAACATCTATTTACCATTATAGAACAAGAGATCAACAGTTTGCTCAGTTGTTCAAGCGGGAAGAGGATTTGGTTTACTGCCATGATATTGGTAGTCTAATGAACGAATTTAGGATTGAGTACAAGAAGGAAGATTGGAGGCTTTTTATAGACTTATCAAAAACTAGTTTAAAACGTGTTCTATTACACAACGGAAATACTTATGCTTCACTGCCTGTTGCTCATTCTGTCCATATGAAGGGAATTTACGAAAATCTTCACATGATTTTACAGAAAATTAACTATCCAGCTCACGATTGAATGCTATGTGGAGATTTAAAAGTTGTCTTCATGATTCTTAGTCAAAAAGGGATTTACAAAGTTTCCATGTTTTATATGTGAGTGGGACAGCAGAGCAAGGAATCAACATTGGTCCAAAAAACAATGGCCCGTAGGAAAAACGTTAACACCTGGCGAGAAGAACATTTTGCATAAAACTTTAGTAGACACAAAAAAGATTCTTCTACCACCACTACACATCAAGTTAGGCTTAATGAAACAATTTATGAAAGCCTTGCTTGAAGATGGTAAATGTTTTAAATATTTGTGTAAATGATTTCCTCATTTATCAGAAACCAAACTGAAAGAAGAGATTTTCGTTGGGTCAGATATTCGTAAAATGATGTTCGATTCCAACTTTGAAGCAAGGATGATTACAAAGGAAAAGAAGGCTTGGCGATCATTTAAAGAAGTTGTAACTAAGTTTTTGGGCAACATGAAAGACCCTAACTACGAACTTATCGTAGCTAATATGATAGACAAGTTCAAAAATCCGGGTTGTCTGATGAGCCTTAAAGTCCACTTCTTGCATAACCATCTAGACTTTTTCCTAAAAACTTAGGCGATGTGAATGAAGAGCAGGGGGAACTGTTCCATCAGGACATAAAGGAGATGGAAAAACGGTACCAGGGACGATGGAATATCAACATAATGGGTGATTACTGTTGGTCATTTCATAGAGAATAACAAAATGCTTCACATCGGAGAAAAAGCTATACAAGAAACTTCACAGAGAAAAGGGAAAGGAAATACAAAAAAAAAATAAGCACCTATAATATTCACATTGAAGTGAAATATGTTATCGTGAGTAAAAATTGTAGCCTGATCAAATAAAAGTACGGTTTAAGTTTAAATTTTTTATGTATCAAATTTTCCCTATTTTGAAATTTAATCGATGTCATATCGTGAGAGAACGATGGGTGATACAAAAAAACTGATACCAGATACGATTTCAGCACCCAAAAATAGACAACACTTAGATGTATTGGTTTAAAACAGTGATTCCCAAAGTGGTTCAGGTGGAGCCCCAGGGGTCCACGGGAGACTCGACGGGGGTCTACGTTGGCGTGAAAAAAAAATGGGGGTTCACAAGTTGTAAGTGGGGGTCCACGAAAATTTATCTGGTTTCGATAGTAAAGAACAAAAATGTTGGCTTGGCTTTACCTATCAATGTAGGCAGATAATACACTACTCAAAAAAATTAAGGGAGGAAAAAAAAAATTCCAAATTTTTCGGTGATTTTTGATAGGCTGTATTTCGGTGAAAAATGGTCGTATTGAGACTTTAAAAAAAAACCATTTTGAAACTTTAAGATTCTAATTTTCAGATTTTTTGGCTAAAATTTTTTAGGAGCTACGGTTCTCATGCAATCCTAACAGATAGCGCGAAAAAATAATATTGCAAATATTTTGCTTTTTTTTGGTCCACGGGTCCACATTTTTTCAGTTAGGCCGGCATATGGATCAGATAGCCTGTTTATTTAGCATTAATTTCCTTGTTTTAAAACCTCCCTTAATTTTTTTGAGTAGTGTATTTTAAGAAGGTCAGCGACTGTTACTTGTAAACTTATTTTTCTATTTAACTGGACGAATCAACTTTACCTGGTAATGAAGCATTATTATTGGCATATGTTCGATTTGCTATGGACGAAGGAAACCATAAAGAGCTGCTATTCGCGAAAACTTTGGAGACGGACACTAAAGGCGAATCAATAATTAATGTCCTGAGTGATTTTTTTAAGGAAAAATCGATTCCATTTACAAACATTATTTCGGTGGCAGCAGATGGAGCTCCTGCCATCTTCGGGCGATATCGTGGGTTTATAAGTCATCTTAAAAGAGTTATACCAGGAGTAACTGCAATTCACTGTGTCATCCACCGACAACACCTGGTAGCGAAAAATTTGAGTGATAGATTGCACCAATCGCTTCAATTTGTGATTAAAGCAGTTAACAAAATAAGAAGCAATGCGTTGAATACCCGTTTATTTGCACAATTGTGCGACGAAAAGGATGAAGACTTCTAACGATTGCTCTTACGTACTGAAGTACGCTGGTTGTCGAAAGGTGCATGTTTAACAAGATTTTACTCACATTTGGAATCAGTTTTAGAGTTTCTGGAAAGTAAAGATCCAGATTTAAAAGAAAACCTGATCAAATTGAAAGTAGACATCGCGTACTTGATAGATTTGTTCAAAAAATTTAATGACAGTAACTTGCAGTTACAAGGGGACAGCCTAAATTTAATAAAAACAAAGGGTGTAATTTCGGCTTTTCTTGGAAATTTCTCCCAGTTTCCAAACTTGTCACAGGCAGAATGTCTTGATGAGGATATTCAGACATACGTTCAACATTTAAATGCCCTGCATGATGACTTCAAAAATAGATTTGAAGATATTCTGACGATGGAAATACCACCATGGATCATAAATCCATTTGATGAAACGGAAGTGGCGAATGTGGTATTACAAGAGGAGCTACTCGAGCTTAGCACCAATGAGGAGCTGAAGGTGAAATTTAGAAAAGGCTATCAAACATTTTGGCTGCAGGCAGAAATACCCGAAAAGTATCCTGGGCTGTGGGAAATTGAGAGAAAACTTTTGATAGCGTTTCCCTCGTCATATCTTGCCGAAAAAAGTTTTAGTGTCATTACAAACCTATAAAAAAAAAAAGGAGCAGATTGAACATTACAGAACGGGAAGATTTGCGGTTATTCCTTACAAAACTGAAGCCAAATATTGATAATTTGCTGTCAATCCATCAAGTACATCCCTCCCATTAAAATTATGACTATTTTTTTTTAATTGTTGATTTGCATTGTTGAAGTTACGGTACGTTATTAATGTTTAATTTTAACTCTATTAATTCTGTAATCATATTATTTTGATAAATAGAACACAAAAAAACATATTATTTTTCTTTTTATTTTTACCACTCCGAATTTAGGGTTAGAACTCAGCCACGACGCAAATTTCCATCGTTAGATCTAATCTTCACATTTTTTGACGAGTTTTGGGAATATGGCAGAAATGTAGCAGCGGGGGGTCCACCGAAACCAGTAAAATTTTAAAAGTGGTCTACGAGAAAAAAAAGTTTGGGAACCTCTGGTTTAAAAAGTGTTTACAAATAATTTTTTTTCTGGCCTGCGTTATTCATAAAACTACTATGTATATGTGTAAAAGAAAAATTATTTAGATATTTAATAGCTGCGTTAAAAAATTTATTTATTTTTATTCCTATTTTTCCGAGCGCCAAGGTGATGTAACCCCTTAAGATTTATGTTTTTTCAGCTGTTACACCAATAGTTGTAGTAAATAGATGTATTAAAAACAATTCAGTCGAATTATGATAATAATCTGAAGTGCTTAAAATCAACAAATTATTTCAACTAAATGAATCACTTCCTTCAATATACCATAGTAATTGCATTGCATAATATTTAACTGATGATAGAATATTAAAAGACGCGTAACGAAAAAGGTCAATAGAATTTACCTTTAAGAAAATAAAAACATGTCATTTTGTCCGCTATAGTATGGAACACCCGGTTTTGTTAATTACTTTGCACCTAAACCTGGGTTTTTGTCAAACCATCTGCCGTCCCTTCCACATTTTTAACAACAGTACAATGAACATGTTATACAGGCTGAGTACACAATGAAAGTAGCGACATTTTTGCGCTTTGGACCATAAAAAATTGATGCGTTCCTAAATTATCTCTTTATGCCAAGAATTTTAATAAAACTGTTTTTTATAGGTACACTTAATATATATATATATATATATATATATATATATATATATATATATATATATATATATATATATATATATATATACCCTTCTATATTTAAACTGCCCTCTTTATCTTTCAGGACGCAACGGTTGTACCAAATTCAATTTTATTTCAACAACTAATTAACTTTTCAGTATTTTTTCATTTTTAGGGCTGAACTTAGAATTTGTTATTCTAAAATGAATGGTGCCCCAAATCTGTACGATCAAGTTTTAAACAACTATAGAGACTATTTTCAAAAGACGTACAAAAGTTATCTCTTATCCATAATCTCTTCAAACAAAACGAGCTAGCTTATATCTAAATTTTTGCTCTATCAGTATCAATATCCACTCAATCCATTCTCAAAAATTACCGCCTACCTAGAAAGTTCAATGTAACTACTAAAATTGAATACCTAATTAAACCCTTTTATTATATTAGGTAAATTTAATTGTTCTTAACAAGTGTCCATCATAAAATTGTTTAGATAAGCCTTTTTGGTGAAATCACAAATTAAAAACCAATTAGAACAAATTTCCAAGTTTTACATGATAATCGTTTTGAGGCGATTTCTGAGAACTCCAGTTGAAGTAAGAACTCATTTTAAGTTTTCTAGGGCTTATGGAAATTCCTATTGACATTTCATGATAAAAGCTATGTTATACTCGTAGATACCATTGCCCTTTTGGAAATTAACCATTCGCAAACAGTACTTTGTCATTGATACAGGCTCAACTGTTTTGTGAAAATGCCAAAAACGAACGAAGTTTCCGGTGAAAACCGGGCTCTGATAATTGCGAAACATCAAAATGGTCAGTCGAGTCAACAAATCGCGAGTAATATGCGGATGCCAAGGAGAACGATGGACTACATTGTAAAAAAAATTTTTTGCTGCACATGGAATTCCAACCAAAAACGTTCAGGAATGTCTCGAAAAACGACTTCCTCTGAAGACAGAGCTATAATAATGTCCAGCAGACGTAATCGCCGCCTAACCGCACTAGAAATCACGGCTCAAGTAAACCTGGAGCGGCCATCCCCATCAGGGTGACAACCGTGAAGAACAGGTTAGCAGAAGGTGGACTACACGGGAGAGTTGTAGTGAGGAAACCACTTCTTAGGCAAGTGAGTAAACGTAAACGATTAGAATTCCGTCCTTTGGAGCGACGAATCTAAATTAGAAATTTTCGGTTCAAATCGACGAGTTTACGTGAGGTACTCAGTTGGAGAGAGAATTGTTGGAAGCCGACAGTAAAACATGGTAGAGGTTTAGTAATGGTTTGGGATTGTTTTGGCAACGGTAGAGTTGGAAAAATCTTTAAGATAGAAGGAATCATGCGAAAAGAACAGTATCAAGAAATTTTGCTAACTCAAATGCTTCCTTCTGGAAGAGATATTTTTCAGGGGAAATTTATTTTTCAGCACGACAACAACCCTACACATTCTGCTAAACAAATTAGGTACTTTTGGACCAATGTAAATCTGATGACGTCCTGGAAGTGATGACTTGGCCTCCATAATCACCCGACTTGAACCCCATCGAATTGCTGTGGGACTATTTGGACAGGTGTCTTCGAAAACTCAATCCATTATCAGAAAATAACTTGTGGGAACTTTTACAAGCAGAATAGATTGAAGTAACCGAAGAAACTTTGAAGAAACTGCTGGACAGGTTGATAAAAATCTGTAAAGCAGTAATTAAAAACAAAGGAGGTCACATAGATGAGAAAAATCCTGGAAAATCATGAATATTTTTCTGATTTTCTAGACTGTAAATAATGTGAAAATAAATAATAATTCACTAAAATTAAAAAATATATATGGGACGATCCGCGTCAACCAGATCAGAGCTACGACCAAAATTAGAAGCAACCAAAAAACTTGACCAAGGGCTGATTTTAAAGCTTAGAGCATCTACTTTCAAATGCCGAGTGCGCCTTTGAATAATTCAATATGGCGGCTCCAATATGGCGGCCGGTAGCCGGAGAAAAATCAAGTGTCCAGCAAAAAAAGCTTGTAAAAATAAAAATGCGCAACTTTTGGGTCGTTTTTGGCTCAAATTGTAGGTGATGGACGCTCCAAAAAATTGGGGTGGTAAGTTGACAAAATCTAACATGGCGGATCCAATATGGCGGTCAAAAATCCAATATGGTGGCCGAATTTTCGCAAATGAACCGATTTGCACTAAATTTGGTAAACGGGGGTTTTTGGGGTCGTTGATCACGAATCTGAGGTCTGATTTGCCAAATTCAAGATGGCGGATCCAAGATGGCGGATGAAATTTTCGAAAATCTATCGATTTGTACCAAATTTGTTATACGGGGGTTTTTGGGGTCGCCGATTACGAATCAGAAATTCGATTTTCAAAATCCAAGATGGCGGACCCAATATAGTAGATTGCCTTATTCAGTTTCCACCATATTGGGTCCACCTTCTTGAATTTAAGAATTTTATAAATTTGACCCCAGATTCGTTATCAGGGACCCCAAAAACCCCCGTATAACAAATTTGGTACAAATCGATAGATTTTCGAAAATTTCATCCGCCATCTTGGATCCGCCATCTTGAATTTGGCAAATCAGACCTTGGATTCGTGATCAGCGACCCTAAAAACCCCCGTTTACCAAATTTAGTGCAAATCGGTTCATTTGCGAAAATTCGGCCACCATATTGGATTTTTGACCGCCATGTTGGATTTTGTCAACTTACCACCCCAATTTCTTGGGGCATCCATCAGCTACAATTTGAGCCAAAAAACGACCCAAACAGTTGCGAATTTTTATTTTTACAAGCTTTTTTTGCTGGACACTTGATTTTTCTCCGGCTACTGGCCGTCATATTGGAGCCACCATATTGGATTTTTCAAAGGCGTACTCGGCATTTGAAAGTAGACGTTCTAAGCTTTAAAATGAGCCCTTGGTCAAGTTTTTTGGTTGCTTCTAATTTTGGTCGTAGCTCTGATCCGGTTGACGCGGATCGTCCCATATATACGTGCTGCAGCGATCGTATCGTTACGATGATACTTCTACCAGGTATGGGGTAAGGCAAGAGGCATTAGCTCGAAGTGACCATATCATGAAGCTGTTATCTGTTGGTTTGCTCTTAAAATTATAATTTTTCTTCTATTATTTTGTATTTGTAAAATAAAAAAGGGTACGAATGCTGGTAAGCCTTTAGTCGAGCTTTTGGGGGCTGCGGCGGGTATCCAGCTGCGAGAAGGCCACAATTTTCAAGTGGAATCCTGGTCTAGCGGTCCATAACTAAAAAACAAATGAGTTAAATTCAAGTTTAATTACATCTAATGCTTGAGTTGAATTGATGTCACGGGCGCTATGAGAACATCATCTAGTAACCTGGCGGAGGTTCTATTAAACCTGCTTCTCTACATCCATAAATAAAGTTTGAAGTAACACGAATGGCGTAATAGCTGCTTGCCTGAAGGCATTTGAACACGAAAGTCTTAAGACATCACAACATATGGACTACCTTCTACAGCAGATGAGAATGAATCAACCGCCAAAAGGCACTTAACAATAAGCGCCTGAACGTTTTAATATCAAGATTGAACCGACGGAACCATCCTTCCAAAGTGATGACTCATTTGTTACTCCAACGGATCTAAACAGCAAGAGGGCGCTTGAGCATTCAAGGACAAAGCAATCAATGTGTCTGGGTTGATATACATCGGTTGTCCAAGTGGAAATCTATGACAGCCTCATATGTGGCTGGGAGATGGTGAAAAGAAACATAACGCGAAGGACCGTGTACATTTGTTAGAACATAAAATCCATCCTATGTCCTTGGAACAGGTCAGGGTAGGCTTACAAGTAAGTGAGTGTAAAGACTGTTTCTTGTCCGGGTACCTGGCCACAGGGGTATCTAGACAAATTAGATAGCCGACACACTAGCTAAAAAGAGAGCTCTAGCCACCTTGGGCAATATGGAATAAGTTAAAAGGAGACCGAAACGAGGAAGCATAAATAAGACAGTCCAAAAGTCTCAGTGGAACCTAACTCTGTGTACATCAGGTCTGCTGAAATTAAATAGGATAGACCGGAAGATGGTAGCAGAGACTGGCACCTAAACGAGCACCTCGCTCGTATCGGGGTCAAAAATGAACCAGATTACAAATGATGCTTGGAAGAGGAAGGCACAGGTTTTTATTTGATTATGTTTTAAATGATTACACGAGAAAAACATATTCACTTGCGATACCCAATAATCTTGAACAGAGATCGTATTGGGGGAATCAACCTAAATCTTGCTGTCCTTCTTAAAGGCGATTGATTTTCCACAACTTTAAAATGAAGAAGGTTGATTAAAAGACGTAAGTGCTCTAGGCATTCATGCCACCTCTCAGGTATATATACAAGTTGTCCCAGTATTCCGTGTACATAGAGTTACTATGAATTTCTGAGATGAAAATATGACCATTTAACCCAACTTACCCTAATCCAAAAATTCGTAATTTTTGAGATACACGGTGTCAAAGTTATGCTTTTATTTTAGTTTTTCTTGAGTAGCTTTCTTAATAATTGGACTATTTGTACAAGATTCGGTGCTAAGGGGTTTTTTGAGATGAGAAATCTAAATCAGCTTACAGTTTTGTTGCAAATTGTAGGGGGCGTCACTTATTGCACTGTGTATACTTTTAAATTGTCATAACTTTTTTATACTACTCTGTATCATATTTTAATTCAAAAACCACATAAGTCAAAAAAGTAAAATTTTCAGTAGGCGAAAAAAACTTTATTAAACTAAAACTATCCTTTATAAGAGGAAAAAATTTAATTTAATTCAAATTATTTAAGTAGTTACATAGTTTATCACATAATACATGTAGTTTATTTTCGTTGTTATTAAGAAAAAAATTTTTTTTTCTTGAGACTTAGGTGGTTTTTGCACTGAATCTAATTTTGAAGTTATCATTTTCCTTCTTTAAAAGAAAACAAGTCAACAAACTGTCAAAAGGGTTTATTAAAAATGCTTCAAAATACAAACAAACAATAATATTCCTGATTTTAATAATTAATTAAGGCACATAATCAAACTCGTGGTCATTTTCGACATAATATTCTTCCTGGTTCTGTCCTTCCGCGGTAGGCCAGTGGAAAATCCCGTCATAAAATGGAATATGCTGTTCAAGGATACTATTTCTAACTTGCTTAATATTTTCTATTTTTTTGGGGTCCCCGTATCAAAGTGCGCATGAGTTGGATAGTTTGGGATCGGTTTGCCATCAATTTGACTGGTATCTGAACAGAGATAACACTTTTTATCTCCCACTCAACTCAAACCCTCGCTAGAAAATCCGTGCAAAAACAACATAAGTCTGTGACTAATGTGGTTTTTGCAACAAACGGTGGAAGTGGATAGGCGGCAATTCGTTAACCATAAATACGACTTACGTGGCTTTTGCATATAATATGTAGGTACCCTTGAGGAGACGTTTCCTAGCAAAAACTCAATTTTGCTAAATTTTGACTTATGTGGTTTTTGAAATGAACGATTCAATTGAATATTCGTATTTTTCTTCCCCTATCTAAAAAAATCTCTCTCGGTAAATGTTGCTCCAAGCAACAGTCTCTGAGATAATGGGATGTTTGTCCCTTTTTTTTGCATTGTCAAATTCGCAAATGCGTTCCTTCACACTTCATCTACGCTTAGGACAGGTCCCAAAATATAGTCTTTGAAATTTGGAACATACTTAAACGCAAACAGGTTAACAACAATAATAAGATAAGGCTAATAACAATACTAAGATATATATAAGAAGGAATACATTTGCGAATTTGACAATGGAATTAAAAAATGGAAACAAACATCCCACTGTCTCAGAAACTGTTGCCCGGAGCAACGTTTACCGAGAGAGCTTTTTTAGACATCTCAGAGAATTCCTTAGCACCGATTCTTGTACAAATAGCACAATTATTAAGAAAGCTACTTAAGAAAAACTAAAATAAAAGTATAACTTTGACACCCTGTATCTCAAAAATTACGAATTATTCGACTAAGGTAAGGTGGGTTAAATTGTCATATTTTCGTATGAGAAATCCACAGTAACTTTATGTACAAGGAATCCTGGGACACCCTGTATATATAATGACTTGTTTAATAAAGTACATACATATTATATCTAAGCTATATATCTATCCGTCATCATATTTATACTTTTGTCTAGAAATATAGACAACAAGATTACTTATTTATTTATTTAAACCGAATTTTGGAACGTAGCTTCCAAGTGCAGTCAAAAACTGAATAAAATGTATCGGTATCCTACGGTCACAGACCATAGAGCTTTAGATGCTTGCATGAACGTGCATTAAATGAACAATAGCCACGGCCACATCCCTTAAGGCGAGGGCTCGATATCTTTTGAATTTATGGGTGTGCGGGTGTCTCAGCTGATCTACCGCATAAGATTTCGTATTTTGTTTGAACAACGGCTATATATAGGAATAAACTGTTGTATATTATCATTTATTGATTAAAATTTGACGAAGAGATACTAAATATTGATTAAAAAGTGAGGCTATAGTGAACTGTAAATCGCCAAAAACCTACAAACTTTTGGACGATGGTGTAGATCTTCGTATATTTATAAAAAAAAATAGTTGTGTGGTAATTCATGACATACTAATTTATCACTGATTCTAAAACAACAATATTTTGTAACGTGTCTCATAATTTAAATCAACTTTCATTTAAAAAGACAGTTTTATGCACCATTAAAAAAGTTATTAATCAAAATTTTCCTAAAATCTACCGTACATAAAAACATATAAATGAGAAAGCGTAGTTTTTTTTTTAATAAAAACCGTGATTTTCCAAAGCTTTTATCTACTATTAAGGCATTTTTAGCGATCTTTTCTGTCCAAAACTAGAAAAACATATTCAGTGGAAGCTACATGAAAAAAGTATCCCCCACCTATTAATCGAAAAACAGCACCCTCCTCCTATAAGTCTTATTACATGTTTTCTTTTGCCTTTCGAGAAACACCCTTTGGAACTACCCCCCCCCACATTTCGAACACGTTGTGATGTTATGTACAACCGTGGTCACAATAATCGTACATTAAGTTCACATTCTGAGTTATATATTTGTAAATTTCAAGCATGGTTACATTGTGAAGATTACGAGGCTGGTTTGAAAAGTCCGTGCAAAGTCCGAGAGATGGCACCACCGGCGCGTATCGAGGTCATGTTTAGTTAGTAGCATCTCTTGAATGAACGCACACCAAGTTTCAGCTATATCGGTCTATTTCTTTGTGTTTGGCATTCGTGTGAATCAAGGAAGTCGAGTGATTTTCAAGAAATGGACGAAAAAGAATTTCGTGTGGTGATGAAACAGTACTTTATGAAAGGCAAAACGCCTCAGGAGACTAAAGAGAAGCTTGATAAACATTATGGTGACTCTGCACCTTCGATTAGAACGGTTTATAAGTGATTTCAAAATTTTCGGACTGGCCATATGGGCACAAGTGACGCTGAACGTTCTGGACGGCCTGTGGAGGTTACGACTCCAGAAATCATTGATCAAATCCATGATATGGTGATGGATGACAGAAGAGTTAAGGTGCGTGAGATTGCTAGTGCTGTGGGCATCTCGACTGAACGGGTACATAATATTTTGCATAAACATTTGGACATGAGAAAGCTATCCGCAAGATGGGTGCCGCGATTGCTCACGCTTGACCAAAAACGGAATCGTGTGAAGTGTTGCAAGGATGGTTTGCAGCTGTTCCAGAAGAATCCGGAGGACTTTAAGCGTCGTTTCGTCACTGTGGATGAAACATGGATACATTACTATACTCCTGAGACCAAACAACAATCTAAACAATGGGTTACCAAGGGGGAATCTGCACCAAAAAAGGCGAAGACCGTTCCTTCGGCCGGAAAGGTTATGGCGACTGTTTTTGGGATTCGCAAGGGATAATCCTCATCGACTATCTGGAAAAGGGTAAAACTATTACAGGTGAATATTATTCATCGTTATTGGACCATTTGAAAACCGAGCTGCAAGAAAAACGCCCTGCAATTGGCCCACAAGAAAGTCCTTTTCCATCACGACAACGCACCAGCACACACCTCAGCAGTTGTGGTCGCAAAATTAATAGAAATAGGATTCCAACTCGTTTCACATCCCCCCTATTCTCCAGACTTGGCTCCCTCGGACTACTATTTGTTCCCCAATTTGAAGAAATGGCTGGCGGGACAAAGATTTTATTCAAACGAGGAGGTGATTGCAGACACTAATGGATATTTTGCAGACTTGGACAAATCCTATTATTCGGAAGGGATCAACAAACTAGAACATCGTTGGACGAAGTGTATAAGCCTAAAAGGAGACTATGTCGAAAAATAAAAACGGTTTACCACAAACACATAAGTAGTTTTTATTTTTGCACGGACTTTTCAAACCAGCCTCGTATATTGATTAAGACTATACCCATTCTATGTTTGTATGAAAGTATAACTATTGGCGCTCAAAGTAGGGGCCAAACAATTTCCATTTTTTTGTGAGTCAATTGTTTTTAAGTTATATTGAATACGAATAGACAAACTGAAGTACGAACTGATAGATATACGGATAGAAAGACTTCTCTCTTATTTTAACTCAATCCTGAAAAGCGTTAAAAGTAAAAACTTAATCCTCCGCAAAAGACCCCTTTTTTCATACGATATATAAATGTCCCGGAAAGCTTTCCGAATTAAATTTACTGACCCTAAAAACGACACCACAATAGCAAATGCGAAACACGTAAAACAATAGTAATAATAATAATGGTCTCCTACAGAAAGTTAGTGGCGCCGCCTATGAACATAACTATAAACGTATTTTATTGGTGTACGGTAACATTCAAAACCAACCCTGCATTCAAGATTAAACAGCTTTCGGCACTTGATTGAAATTTTAGAAATGGTAATAAAGTTTTAGTACGCTATAAATAGTCGATCTCTTAAAAAATAAGATTCCCTTATTTATAGCGGCAATTTAATTTTTTTTTTATTGAAAATAACGGCTACATAAAAAATAACATTAAAAAAACATATTTTATCTGCAATCCATCCGCAAGATTTTTGGATTTCTGCGAATGCGTAGGGATTCGCGGAAGGAAAAATGTGTTTCCTTATAAGTCCGGAAGTACATCCGTTAACGTGTGGTTTTGACTAGAAAGTCGTAGCTGTCTTTACAAAGTCTGGTATCCCTACCTACTGGTCAGTATTTGAAGGTAAACTGGAAGTTTGTGAGGTGCAAGTGCCATTTATGCATGCTCCTCCCCCTACGGGATAACATAGATGGTCTGGTCATTATTCAGTGGACTATAGATGTTTTAGTGTTCTATTTTATTACGCATTTTCATGATGATAAGAGGTAGAGAGCATCATCCCTCCTATTCGAGGAGCCAGTCTGCTCAGTCTCGATGACGATTCTTGTTTCGTAGTATTGTTCGAGTATTATAAGTCTAATTGCTACAAAAATTAATTAGTGCCAAAATCTAACTTTACATTTTAACTATAAAACTAGTGTTTTTACATAAAGTATAACAAGGCCGTTTCTCTGAACATTTTTACACATATTTTAATTTAAAATAACGCCGATTTTTAGTATTCCGTACGGAACACTTATAAGATGACTTCAGTGTCTGTCTGTCTGTCTATCACACCCGATTTTCTCCGAAACTATTTGTTGAAAGTTGAAATTTGGTAATAATATAAGAATTGATGAACTCAGCAAAGCCGTGTAGTTTTAAAAGTCAAATTTCGACTTAAGGGGTTAGTTTTGGGGGGTGAAATCGGAAGTGAAAAAAATTTTTTTTTTATTAGGTCATCGAGTGTGGTGTCAAATGGAAGCTTGTGAAAACACGAGTAAAATATATATACGAGGCTGGTTTGAAAAGTCCGTGCAAAAATAAAAACTACTTATGTGTTTGGGGTAAACCTTTTTTATTTTTCAACATAGTCTCCTTTTAGGCTTATACACTTCGTCTAACGATGTTCTAGTTTGTTGATCCCTTCCGAATAATAAGATTTGTCAAAATCTGCAAAATATCCATTAGTGTCTGCAATCACCTCCTCGTTTAAATAAAATCTTTGTCCCGCCAGCCATTTCTTCAAATTGGGGAACAAATAGTAGTCCGAGGGAGCCAAGTCTGGAGAATAGGGGGGATGTGAAACGAGTTGGAATCCTACCACAACTGCTGAGGTGTGTGCTGGTGCGTTGTCGTGATGGAAAAGGACTTTCTTGTGGGCCAATCGCGGGCGTTTTTCTTGCAGCTCGGTTTTCAAACGGTCCAATAACGATGAATAATATTCACCTGTAATAGTTTTACCCTTTTCCAGATAGTCGATGAGGATTATCCCTTGCGAATCCCAAAAGACAGTCGCCATAACCTTTCCGGCCGAAGGAACGGTCTTCGCCTTTTTTGGTGCAGATTCCCCCTTGGTAACCCATTGTTTAGATTGTTGTTTGGTCTCAGGAATATAGTAATGGATCCATGTTTCATCCACAGTGACGAAACGACGCTTAAAGTCCTCCGGATTCTTCTGGAACAGCTGCAAACCATCCTTGCAACACTTCACACGATTCCGTTTTTGGTCAAGCGCGAGCAATCGCGGCACCCATCTTGCGGATAGCTTTCTCATGTCCAAATGTTTATGCAAAATATTATGTACCCGTTCAGTCGAGATGCCCACAGCACTAGCAATCTCACGCACCTTAACTCTTCTGTCATCCATCACCATATCATGGATTTGATCAATGATTTCTGGAGTCGTAACCTCCACAGGCCGTCCAGAACGTTCAGCGTCACTTGTGCCCATATGGCCAGTCCGAAAATTTTGAAACCACTTTATAAACTGTTCTAATCGAAGGTGCAGAGTCACCATAATGTTTATCAAGCTTCTCTTTAGTCTCCTGAGGCGTTTTGCCTTTTATAAAGTAATGTTTAATCACCACACGAAATTCTTTTTCGTCCATTTCTTGAAAATCACTCGACTTCCTTGATTCACACGAATGCCAAACACAAACAAATAGACCAATATGGCTGAAACTTGGTGTGCGTTCATTCAAGAGATGCTACTAACTAAACATGATACGCGCCGGTGGTGCCATCTCTCGGACTTTGCACGGATATATATATATATATATATATATATATATATATATATATATATATATATATATATATATATATATATATATATATATATAATGTAATATTTGCGCACACTTTTCTTTGTATTATCTTTAAAAAATCGCTGTCCCCCCACCTTATCTCGAAAAGTACTCCTCAAAAAATTTTGAAAAAATTCTGGAATATTCTCTACGAGGTGTAGATTGAACGAAAATTACTACGAGTACATTACCTTTAATAATTTATCTGGTATATAAAAAAAAAAAAAAATTTCAAGGTCATCAGTTTTTACCAAAGATTGGAAACAAACTTTGTTAAAAACTCATTTGAGGTGTGTTTTTTGAAGTCATGGATCATTTTATACCACCGTAACAACATTTTTAGTGTTCCGTACTTATAAGATGATTTTGGTGTCTGTCTAACCGTCTGTCTGTCTGTCACACCCGGTTTTCTCCGAAACTATCTGTCATAGAGAGATAAAATTTGCTAATACCATGGCAATTGACAGCCTCATCCGAGTCACGTACTTTTGAAAGTTAAATTTTGACTTAGGGGGTTAGTTTTGGGGGGTGAAATCGGAAGTAAAAAAAAGTTATTTACTAGGTCATCGAGGGCGGTGTCAAATGAAAGCTTGTAAAAATTTGAGTAAAAAATATATATATAATGTAATACTTACGCACACTTTTCTTTGTATTATTTTTAAAAAATCGCGAAAAATCGCTGTCCCCCACCTTAACTCGAAAAGTACGGATCAAAAAATTTTGAAAAAATTCTGGAATATTCTCCACGGGGTGTAAATTGAACGAAAATTATCACGAGGGCATTACCTTTAATAATTTATCTGGTATATATATAAAAAAAAAAAAATTCAAAGTCATCACTTTTCAGTAAAGATTGGAAACAAATTTTGTGGAAAACTCATTTGGGTTGTATTTTGAATTCACTGATCATTTTATACCTCCGTAATATTTTTTTTTTAATTTTAAAAGCAATCAACATACGGAACACTAATTGCGCAAGTTCAACTTGCACTTGACCGGTTATTTTTAATATAAAACTGTGATACAAACAATTAATTTTTTTCTCAATCATTATGAAAGTTTCCTCTACGTTTTGGCAACACAGCCCATATCTGACAATGCGAAGAGTTCGTCAGTCAAGCAGGTTATGAAAAGCTGAAATATAACATGCGAGCATCGCAAGACAAGTGCCTGCTGAACTAATTAGTGCCGAAACTGGCTTTGGAGGTTTATTTTCGACTAAAAGTACCGATTTCACACACCTACAGGGGAATTTTGAATTAATGGTAGGTCGTTTGTCAGCGATAATTGGTTTTTGGAACTTGTAACGGGCTTTTTTCGATGTATTTTAATGAGGTTTTATCGTCGAAGCTCCGTGTAGCATGTATAACAGGCTAATGTTGTAGTTTGTGAAGTTTTAAAGTTTCTGGCCTAAGGGTATTAGAGAAACGATGGATTTAAACAATTACTTTTATTTTTAACCTACTTTAAAAAAGGTTCTCAAGTCAGTACGTATATGTTTAATATTGTTCAAATGTCGTTATATTTATGTATACGGTTTCGAACCGACATTTCAAATTTCACGAGTCTATGTTTGTTCTCAGATATCTATAAAAGTATTGAATTAACTTGTATTCGATCAGATATTTTTCATCTTAAATCATAATAAAAGAATTATTCGAATCGGTTTTGTAGTTCAAAAATTATCTTTATAACAGTAACTAACCGACAATATATCATATAATAAGTTTGCAAACAATTGAAGTACAGTGACTCACAGCTTACATGAGGCAGTCGCTATAAGAAAAGACTGACTGGTCTCAGTGCCTCTTTATTTATTTAGAAAAAACAACTTATTGAAATTAAATTAGTAAAGAGTCTTCTAAAAAAGTATGAATTACTTTTTGTCTTAAATATGCCTTACTTAATTAACAATAACAACAAAATAATTAATTAAGTTATGTGCGATTTTAACGTCACAGCTTAAATAATGCAAAATTCAATATACCAAAATTATTAGTGAAAACAAACTGTAGAATTTGAAATAAGCCTGTTAATATTTGGTCGGGCCTCCCTCATTATCAATAATGGCTTGTAATCTTCTGGACATTGATTCAACTAACTTTCTAGTATACTCCGGGGAAATAGTGTTCCATACTTCAGTAATTTTTACTTTTTATTCAGTTTTATTTAATATTGGAGCACTATTTACTTTATTTTTTAATGTCAGCCACAAATGTTCAATTCTGGTGACTAGGCTGGTGTTTTAATAACATTTGGACAGTTATAAAGCAACCAACTGCGGACTCGAAATGACGTGTGCTTTGGATCATTGTCGTGATAGAACCGATAATTGTTTTCAGTATCTAATTTTTGGGCACTAGCGACGAGATGCTGCCTTAGTATATCCAAGTACACATATTGGTTCATATTCCCTTCGACGAAAGGCATGTTCCTACTCCTGCAGATGACATACAGTCCCACAACATCACTCCACCTCCACCGTGCTTTACCGTAGCTTTCATATTTTTCAGTTTTAATTCTTCGTTAGGCTTTCTCCACACTGATATTTTTCCATCAGACCCAAATAAGTTTATTTTAGTCTCATCAGCAAATATTACTGAATTCCAGAAGTTCAAGTCTTTATTGATATGCTCTCTAGCAAATTCCAATCTCACGCGTCTATTTCTTTGGATAATGAAAGGCCTATTTCTAGCAGTTCGACCATGTAAATTTTTATTTCGCAAGATCCGTCGAACTGTTTCGGGGTTACATCTTTTTCCAAACTGTCTTTCCACCTCGGCACACAACTTTGGCGCACTTTTTTTTGGATTATTTGATACCTCTCTTAAAATCCATCTTTCTTCACATTCATTAAAGATCTTATTTGGAGCCAACCTTGACTTATTCCCCACTCTATTTTAATTCCGGTAATTTCAGTGATATGCTGAACAGTTGACGGACATTTATTTACCATTTTGGCCATGTCTCTTTGGCTGTATCTATTCCTGTAATGAGTAATAATTAAATTTCTCTCAGAAATTGTAGTTCGACGACCCATTCTTAAACAATTTCGTTTTATTGAATGAAAAAATGTCAAACTAAACAAAAAACAATTGCACTAAGAAATCAAAGCAACGCCGCCTTCGTAAATTTCAAAATGCGATAAGTTTTGACCCCTGTTGTTATTTTGCAACATTTAAGCTGTGACGTTAAAATTGCTTATGTTTTGATTAATTATTTATTGTTCATTAAATAACGCATATTTAAGACAAAAAGTAATTCATACTTTTTTAGAAGACTCTTTACTAATTTAATTTCAATAAGTTGTTTTTTTCCAAATAAATAAATTGGTACTGAGACCAGTTAGTCTTTTCTTATAGCGACTGCATCATTTAAGCTGTGAGTTACTGTATGTTTACGTATGTACATACGAGCTTATTATAATGCAATAACTTCACTGATGACAGTTTTTTTTTTTAATTTCGGCAAATCCCACGAAATTCTCAAATAATTCTGAAATATTTTTTTCACTGTTTCGTACCAAAACTGAAAAATGGAACACTTAGAGAATCACTTCAATGTCTATCTGTCTGCTACATCCGAAAGTATTTGACATAAAAAGTTGAAATTTGTCACAAGTATTGGAATTGATGGCCTGTTTACAGCTGTGTAATTTTAAAAGTAAAATTTTTTGAAAACTTGTGAAGTTCAAAAATATATGTGATATAACACTGGCGCATACTTTTCTTCATAATATTTTTAAAAATTTCCAAAATCGCTGTCCTATCTCTAAGAGTATCAATCAAGAAATTTCGTAAAAATTCTGGAATATTTTCCATAAGGTGTAGATTGAATGAAAATTGTCACGGGTGTATTACCCTTGATAACACAGGCCAACGATGAAAAAACTTTTTTAATAATTCTACCTTTGTTTTTTGGTGTGCTGAGTCCAAAAATAATAATAAAAAAGTCGCATCACCTACCAATTTTTCACATTTTAATATTCAAAATATGGAAAGTTTATTTTTTTATCATCTGAATGTTATTAGGTTGGCAATAAAATCAGAATTTTATAAGATTGGCAGTAAAATCAAATGTTATTAGGTTGGCAGTTCCGATAAATGTCACAGCTGTTTGTTTTCTTCCAGTTAATATAACCTCGCATTGTAGTGTTTAACCCATGTGCTTTAATTCACACTCAAAGTATGGCTAATCGTGGTTTTTTTTTTTTTCTTATATGGGTCTAGCACACGTGCTACAGGGAAGTCCCTAAAGCGCTACAGGAGCGACACGTGTGCGGAGAAAGCGATTCACGTTGTTCTTAAATCGCTGTAAGTTGTACTCGGTGGGAAACACAGTCCTGGGCAAATTATTCCAAAGGGATGATGTTCTCCATAAAAATGACTGCTTGAAAAGCGTTGTACGAGGAGTAACAAGCTGAACCTCATACGGATTTGAAGTATTAGCGTGACGTGTACTTCTAACATGCACCGCTCTGGGAGGAATTACACAGGCCACATCCTTCGAACACTTTCCATGAAAATACTCGTAGAATAGGCTCAAGTCGCCAACCGTTCTTCGATGTTCCAGCGAATCAAAGCCACCTGTCAGTTCCGGGTCTCCAATCAGACGAACAGCTCTTCTCTGAATAGAATCCAACAAATGCAGTGTATGTTTGGGAGCGGAGCCCCAAACATGGGAGCGGTATTCCCTAGTTGGTCGAATTTGAGCTTTGTAAAGAATTAACAGTTGTTGTGAAGTGTAAAGCTTTCTGGTTCTAAATAATATTCCCAACTTCTGAGAAGCTCTCCTTGCTATGCCTGCAACATGTTCATGCCAGGACATATTTGCTCCCAAATTAACGCCCAACAAATTGAGTGACGATGTTAGGGGAATGGAGTGCCCCGACATAACTATGTCAGGTTCAGCAACGTTAACTTTTTTAGAAAAAACTGCCGCCTGGGTTTTTGTAGCATTAAATTCCACGTGGTTACTGTCACCCCAAGATAGAATTTCTTCCAGGTCTTTGTTAAGTTGAACGACCTCTTGCTATCTGCGGATATTCGCCTGAGTAGCCGATGTCCGAGCGTTCAAAGTGAATGAAGAGATAAGTGTACTGTCATCTGCAAAGCTGTAGATTGGATTCTTGGTCTTTTCCAGCAGATCGTTAATATAAATGAGAAAGAGAATAGGGGACAGTATGGAGCCTTGGGGTACACCGGCGTTGATAGTGAAGGTGCCAGAGAGAAATCCGTCGACTGCCACTCGCAAAGAACGCTCTCTGAGGAAACATGAGAGCCACAAACAGAACTTTTCAGACATACCATAAGAACGTAGCTTAGCCAACAGCCCATCGTGCCAAATACGGTCGAATGCCTTGGATATGTCAAGAGCAACCGCTCGAGATTCTTCAAAGCGTTCAATTGCGTTGTTCCAAACATGTGTTACATAAGTCAGGAGATCTCCTGTTGATCTATTTTTATGAAAGCCATATTGGTGATCGCTAATAATGTTGAATCCTTCAAGATATTTTAGAAGATGCTGATTGATAGCCTTTTCCATGACTTTCGGTATTATTGAAAGCAGTGCGATTGGTCGGTAGTTATTTGGCAAGGTCTTCTTGCCTTTTTTAGGTATTGGCTGAACTGTGGCACATTTCCAGCAGGAAGGAAATATTCCTTTTCTGTAAGATAGGTTGAAAAGTCTACAAAAAACTGGTGTTAGTTCCCTCGCACAGTTTTTGAGAACTATGGCAGGTATTCCGTCAGCGCCAGAAGCCTTTTTCGTGTCTAGCTTCATCAAAATATGTTTTATGATACGCTGTCTGAAGACAATATCGGGCATCCTTGACTGCACTATGGGAATAGTAGGTGGTGTTTTTCCTTGGAAATCGACAGTAGAATGTGAAGCAAAGAGTTCAGCCAAGAAGTTCGCTTTCTCAACAGGTGTCGTTGCAATAGAATTATCTGGCCGTGTGAGTGAGTGGTGGTATGGTGGATTTGGTGAGTAAAAACTCTCCCAACACTTTTGTACTTTGTAAAAAAAGTATACTTTGCATATTTTGGTGTAGAAATCGGTAAGAAGAAAAATGTTGTGCTCCTCACAAAGAATGTTATGTTTGTGTCGAGGATCTTAGGAAATGGTATAAGAAAAGAAAGCTTTTAGATTTGCAGTACCCATGGTATGGAGAGAGCAAGAAAATCATTCAAATGATTGTTTTTTTCGCAGCATTGATGTTTCTGGATATAACTCCAAAAATAAGAAAGTAATTGTCTTCTTGTCCTGAGCCACATCAGTCAATTGATGACTTTTTACAGTCTAGTCCCGAATTTAATGAAAGTCGACCGGATGATGATGAGTTTCAATGTTCTCTAGAAAATTTAAAACCACAGTTGTTTACACAAGCTGAGTTAAATGATTTAGTGCGAGATTTGGGTTTGATTAAGGAAAAAGCAGAATTGCTTGGTTCTAGGCTGAAAGAAAAACATTTATTGGAATCTGGAACATCTATTTACCATTATAGAACAAGAGATCAACAGTTTGCTCAGTTTTTCAAGCAGGAAGAGGATTTGGTTTTGAAATTTAATCGATTCGTATTGTGAGAAAACTGAAGGTGATACAAAAAAACTGATACCAGATACGGTTTCAACACCCAAAAATACATAACACTTAGATGTATTGGTTTAAAAAGTTTTTACAAATATTTTTTTTGTCGGCCTGTGTAATTTATCTGGTATATATATAAAAAAATTTGGAAATATGTTATTAATAGTTAATCCACTTGTTTTAAAAAAGCATTCGGCTTATACGAATGATAAAAGATAGTTGTACTGGAGGCAGAACCTTCATAGACTATATGTTTTGCAATTTTCCTTATGATAGAGAAGTTTTGGTTGTATTTTGACTGATCATTTTATACCTCCCTAACAAAATTTTTTATTTGAAAAGCAATCACGGTACGGAACACTAATTGCTCAAGTCCGACTTGCACTTGGCCGGTTTTTTTTTTAAGTTGTGGCTTGTTGGTCGGTAGGTTTTGGGTCTTCCATAGAGTTCTATTTATGGGTGGTTATGCTACAGAATGATAGTTTTATTTCTTGAGTTGATCACTTCTTTTTCTTGCGCGTTGTAAAGAGCTAAACCAATCAGAAATCAATAAATTCCACTGCTTCTGGACAACACCACGTTACAACGTTAGCTAAAAACTATTGGTGCTAGAACCACCATATTTTACCTACAGTTTAACTGAATATAAGGTGGAAGATTATGAGTTACGAGTGGATCTATCAAATATTGTTGTGAAATATTCAAGTCGTACCTTTTGAGTTGGTGACACTTATTCAATTGAAATTTTAAATACCTTTATGCAGGAAGTACAGTAAACAGTTCAAGTAAGTCATCCTGGATACTATACAGCTCTTAATTTTCTAAAAATAACTATATAAATAATGACAATGTTAGGTTTACCTTTATGCAGGAAGTACCACACCTAAACTAATTGTAAAAATAACTATATTATGTTAGGAGCCACACCTTGATTGTTTTATTATGATTTTTTATGAACAATAATTGTATTACTAGAATAATATTTTACAATATGTAATTTTTAATTTGTGGGAGGTATCACCTTGGATCCGTTTATTCAATGAATTTAAATCATTTATACAAGGTGACTCTTGTAATTTAGAAGGGATGGTCAGAATCACTTTTTGCGACGCATTGCTTTTTGATGAAAAGAAATCCAGCCAGAACCCAAGAATGGCTTCCACTATATTATTATTTTTGGTGACAATTGTTTCGGCACACGGTGTCTTCTTCGGACGAATAAGAATTTTAAACTAAATGTATTATTGAAAACATATCCTTAAATATATATTTTCGTTTTACCTGTTTTAAGAAATCCTCATATATATATATATATATATATATATATATATATATATATATATATATATATATATATATACGCTGTCTTCCTTCTCTCAGCCCTCCACAGGCTCGTCCACATCGTCTCTCCACGATCGTCTGAGTCTTCTTCTTTTTCTTCTGCCTATAGGGCCCCACTCCGTTATTTTCTTTATCCACCTATAATCTTCGCTCCGTCTTATGTGTCCATACCATTTTAATCGTTTTTCTTCAATGGTGTTTATTGCGTTCTCTTTGATGTTCATTTTGCTTCTTATTTCTTCATTTGTTATTCTCTCCATACGTGTCACTCTACAACATCTTCTCCAATACTCCATCTCTACCGCGTTAATTTTAGATTTATTTCTTTTGTTGATAGTCCATGTTTCTGACCCGTATGTCATTATGCTTTGTATTATTGATTTGTATATGCGTGTTTTTTTTCTCTTTGTAATGTGCTTGTCCCACAGGATCGAATTTAATTGTCTTATGCATGTCCGCGTTTGTCCTAATCTAACTTTAATCTCTTCTTCTGATGTTACATTTTTTGAAATGATGGTTTCTAAATATTTAAATCTATCGGTTCCTTTGATTATTGTTTCGTTATCGACTTCTAGATTCTCCACGTTTCCCTCCTTTGTTGTTAGATATTCCGTTTTATCAAAGTTTATAGCTAATCCTGCTTTAGTGTATTCTTCTTTCAGTTTTCTTACCATATAACTGAGGTCTTCCTCATCTTGCGCTATTATTACTTGGTCGTCTGCGAAACTTAGAGTATATAAGTAATCTTCTCATATTGGGACTCCCATTCCACTACATTTTTGCTTCCATTTTTTTAATGTTTGCTCGAGGTATATTTTGAATAGTGTTGGGGATGTAGAGCATCCTTGTAATAGGCCTTTTGATGTTTGGAGTTGTTTTCGTAGAGAGCTTTTACTGCGTATATTAGTTCTTTGTCAATGCCTATTTCTTTCATTGAGTTCCATAATCTTTGTCTTGGTACTGAGTCATAGGCCTTTCTTATGTCTATGAAGGCTAGATGAACTTCTTTATTCTTTGCCAGTTTTTTTTTCCATTGTTTGTTTTGTAGTGTATATGTGGTCTATACATGATTTTCCGGCCCTAAAGCCTGCTTGGTCTTCTCCAATTTTTCCTTTTATATTTTCCTGCAGGATATTTTTAATAATTTTTCCATACAAACGTTCCATCCTCGATATTATGCTTAGGCCTCTATAATTTGTGCATTTTTCTGCGGTCTCCCTTTTTAAATATAGATACTATATAAGCTTTTGACCATTCCTCTGGTATTTTTCTCCATTTATCGCTCTGTGGAACATGTTTCTCAGCATTCGATGTAATTTATTAGACCCGTACTTAATCATTTCATTTACCACACCCCCGGCCCTGCAGATTTATTATTTTTGAGTGTTTTTATTTTCTTCTTTACTTCTTCATAGCTTAGTTCTATCTCTTTTATTTCCTTATTCTGTTCTTCTTCAGGATTCTCTTCTTGGAATTCTTGTCTGTCTTCTGTTAGCCGCTTCTTATAATATTCTTCCCACTCGCTTTCTGGGATGTACGTTATATATACGTCTTCTCTCTATTGTTAGTCCTTAATGCTTTAATTATTCTCCATGACTCTGTACTTTTAGTTCCTCCTATATACTGTTCTACATGTTCGCACGATTTTTCCCATCTCTCGTTCTTTTCTTTGTTTATCATCCTCCTCGTTTCTGCATTTTTTCTCTTTATATTTCTGTAGATCTTCTTCTGATTTTGTATTCAGCCATTTTTCGTATAGTCTTTTTTTTCTCCTTTATAGATTCTTTGGTTTTTTCACAGATTCTAATTTGATTTTTCTCATTCTCGTTGTCTTCTTTACCTAATGCTTCTAGAGCCGCCTGTTTGATGCATTCTTTTATGTGGTCATACATCTGTTGGAGGTTGTCGTAGTTGAATTCATTTAATTTTTGATCTAATCGTCGTCTATATAGGTCTCTTATCGTTTCGTCTTGCGGTAAGTGTATTTTGTATTTTATTTCTTTGTTTGCTTTTTCTGTTATCTCATTAGTATTTCTGTTTTCTTTATCTATTGTCCCTTTTTGCTTTATTGTCTTGTACCACGGTACTTTTATATTTGCTATTAATAGTCTATGGTCTGTTTCACATTCTGCCCCTCTCTTTACTCTTACGTCTTTTATTTTGATAGTGGTATCGTTTTTAATTATAATGTAGTCTATTATTGATTTTAAGTTTCGTGTTGTGCATCCAAGTATATTTGTGGATGTCTTTGTGTTTGTAGAATACGTTTGTTATTTTGAGGCCGTTTAGCTCACACAGCTCTATTAGTCTCTCTTCGTTATCGTTAGTAATGTCTTCTCCGAATGGTCCTACGGTATTGTCCTTTGTTTTCCTTCCTGTTCTCTCATTCAGATCTCCCATTATTATTAATTTTTGGTTTTTCTTTACTTTTTGTGTTTCTATTTCTAGTGTTTTCATGAAATTATCTTTTTCTCTTATAGTGCTGTCTTCTGTTGGGCCATATACTCCTAATATTACCATATCTTTTCCTAGCATTGCACGAAAAATAATAATATAGTGAAAATTCAAGAATATTATTAGTGTTTTATTTGTGTTAAGTTACAATGAATTTCCATCAAGCAACGGCTATCTCTAAATTTTATATATATTTTTTTTTATTAATTTACGTGTTCTTGGAATTAGATCATTATAACTATTCTTGGATTTGTTATATATTTATTGACTTTTCGATCTTCGAAGGAGGTCTTCTTCAAAATTTACTCTAAAAGATGACATTAGAAGAATTAAATATAGATAAGTAATTTAACTGTTTGTCGTGCAATTCCGAGTTAAAATATTTGTAGCTTTTCGTATTTTTAGTGTTCCGTACGGAACACTTATAAGATCACTTCGGTGTCTGTCTGTCTGTCTGTCTGTCACACCCGATTTTCTCCGAAACTATTTGACATAGAAAGGTGAAATTTGGTAACTGTATAGGAATTGATGGCCTCATCAGAGCCATGTAGTTTTGAGAATTAAATTTTGACTTAAGGGGTTAGTTTTGGGGGGTGAAGTCGGAAGTGAAAAAAAATTTTTTTTACTAGGTCATCGAGTGTGGTGTCAAATGAAAGCTTGTGAAAACACGAGTAAAAATATATATATATAATATTATACTTGCGTGCACTTTTCTTTGTATTATTTTTAAAAATTCGCGAAAAATCGCTGTCCCAGGCCTTATCTCAAAAAGTACTTATCAAAAAATTTCGAAAAAATTCTGGAATATTCTCCACGGGGTGTAGATTGAACGAAAATTATCACGAGTGCATTACCTTTAATAATTTATTTGGTATATAAAAAAAAAAAAATTCAAGCTCACCAGTTTTCAGTAAAGATTGGAAACAAACTTTGTTGAAAACTCATTTGGGGTGTGTTTTGTGAAGTTATTTATCATTTTATACCACCGTAATATAAATTTTGATTTAAGGGGTTCGTTTTGAGGGGTGAAATCGGAAGTGAAAAAAATTTTTTTTTACTAGGTCATCGAGTGTGGTGTCAAATGAAAGCTTGTGAAAACACGAGTAAAAAATATATATATAATGTAATACTTGCGCACACTTTTCTTCGTATTACTTTTAAAAAATCGCTGACCCCTACCTTATCTCGAAAAGTACTGATCAAAAAATTTTGAAAAAATTCTGGAATATTCTCCACGGGGTATAGATTGAACGAAAATTATCACGAGTGCATTACCTTTAATAATTTATTTGGTATATAAAAAAAAAAAAAAAAATTCAAGGTCACCAGTTTTCAGTAAAGATTGGAAACAAACTTTGTTGAAAACTCATTTGGGGTGTGTTTTGTAAAGTCACTGATCATTTTATACCATCCTAACAAAAATTTTTATTTTAAAAACAATCAACGTACGGAACACTAATTGTGCAAGTTCAACTTGCACTTGACCGGTTTTTTAATTTAAAACACTTAACTCTATAAATTAGTGAGGGCCTTACCTTAGAAAGTAGTTCATTGTATTAGGGTGTTAATTTTAAATCACTGTCAAAAACACATTTTTTACATTCTAGAAACAACCACTTAACGTGAAGGACTTTATATGACTGGTAGGTAGATACGGTTTAGGTTATTTACATCTGTTTTTTTGTTAATTGCAGTTGGTGTCATCTGTATGTGTATAGATTCCAGTATTTCTCTTTTTTTGTATTTGTTTTGGTTTTGATAATTTTCATGTTTTTGAAATTAAAGGTATGAGTTTTATTCATTTCATGATTTGTAAGAGCTGTACTGTTTTTTTTTTGTCATATTTATGGCCTTTGATTCTATTTTCTAGGTATTGGCTTGTTTTTTTTTTTTTTTTTTTTATGGCACACGTGCTGCAGGGAAGTCCCTAATGCGCTCCAGGAGCGACATGTGTGCGGAAAAAGCGATTCACGTTGTTCTTGAATCGCTGTAAATTGAACTCGGTGGGAAACACAGCACTGGGCAAATTATTCGAAAGGGATGATGTTCTCCATATAAAAGACTACTTGAAAAGCGTTGTACGCGGGAGTAACAAGCTGAACCTCATGCGGATGTGAAGCACCAGCGCGACGTGTATTTCTAACATGCACCGCTTTGGGAGGAATTAAGCGGGCTACATCCTTTGAAGACTTTCATGAAAATACCTGTAGAACGGGCTCAAGTCGCCAACCGTTCTTCGATGTTGCAGCGAATCAAGGCCGCCGGTCAGTTCCGGGTCTCCAATCAGACGAACAGAATCCAACAAATACAGTGTATGTTTGGGAGTGGAGCCCCAAACATGGGAGCAGTATTCCATAGTTGGTCGAATTTGAGCTTTGTAAAGAATTAACAGTCGTTGTGGAGTGTAAAGCTTTCTGGTTCGAAATAATATTCCTAACTTTTGAGAAGCTCTCCTTGCTAGGCCTGCAACATGTTTATGCCAGGACATATTTGCTCCCAAATTAACGCCCAACAAATTGGGCGACGATGCTAGGGGAATGGAGTGCCCCGACATAACTATGTCGGGTTCAGCAACGTTAACTTTTTTAGAAAAAACTGCCACCTGGGTTTTTGTAGCGTTAAAAACCACTTGGTTACTCTCACTCCAAGATAGGATTTCTTCCAGGTCTTTGTTAAGTTGAACGACCTCCTGCTGTCTGCGGATATTCGCCTGACCAGCTGATGTCAGAGCGTTCAAAGTGAATGAAGAGACCAGCGTACTGTCGTCTGCAAAGCTGTAGATTGGATTCCCGGTCTTTTCCAGAAGCCCCGACATATATTCCTTCGCAGTTATTACATTTGATTTCGTAGACTATGTTACTTTTTTTATTATTTGGTGTTTTGGTTTTAAGCCTAGAAAAATTAGATGAGAGTAGATTATATGATTTGTGACAACCGAATTTTGTAGCTTTTCAAAAAGTTTTTTGAGTGGTTGGGATAGTCCATTTTATAAATGTCACAAATCATATAATCTGGTCTCATCTAATTTTTCCAGGCTTAGAACCAAAATCCCAAATAATAAAAAAAATAACATAGTCTACGAAATCAAATGTAATAACTGCGAAAGAATATATGTCGGGCAAACAAGCCAATAACTAGAAAATAGAATCAAAGGCCATAAATACGACAAAAAAAAACAGCACAGCTCTTACAAATCATGAAATGAATAAAATTCATACCTTTGATTTCAAAAACATCAAAAACCGAAATTAATACAAAAAAATACTGGAATCTATACAGATACAGATGACAACCACTGCAATAAACTAAAAAAACAGATGTAAAAACCTAAACCGTATCTACCTACCAGTCATATAAACTCCTTCACGTTCAGTGGTTGTTTGTAGAATGTAAAAATGTGTTTTTGACAGTGATTTAAAATTAACACCTCAATACAATGAACTACTTTCTAAGGTAAGGCTCTCATCTATAATATATATAAAATGCAACGTCTCTCTGTCTGTCTCTCTATCTGTCTCTCTGTCTGTCTCTCTATCTGTCTGTCTGTCCATCCGTTAGTGCGCTTATCACTGGAGAACCACTTATCCGATTTACGTAGTTTTTTAAAAACGAGTTACGATAGGAAGTATTAAAGCAATGAGCAGTGACGATAATAGTGAATGAAGTCGGAAAAAAGTTTGCCGCTAGCGGGTTCCTTTGCAATACACAGCCTAAACCATTAAATATGGAATAATATTATGTAGCAGAGCATAATCTATGATATATATAAAATGCAATATCTCTCTGTCTGTCTGTCTGTCCATTAGTGCGTTTATCACGCGAGACCCACTTATGCGATTTACGTGTCTTTTTTTAAATTCATACGTATATTCTTTGGCCAGGTTATATAATAATAATAATAATTTATATCTATAATATATATAAAATGCAACGTCTCTCTGTCTGTCTGTCGGTCCGTTAATGCGCTTATCCCTCGAAAACCACTTATCCGATTTACGTGATTTTTTAAATTCATACATATGTTCTCTGATCAGGTTATAGATATATATTTTATTTCATCTATAATATATATAAAATGCAACGTATCTCTGTCTGTCTGTTAGTCTGTCTGTCCGTTAGGGCGCATATCACTCGAGAACCACTTATCCGATTTACGTGCTTTTTTTTAAACATACATATGTTCTCTGTCCAGGTTGTAGGATATATTTTATTATGTTAGGTGACATAAGGAATAAGCAGTGACGATAATAGTGAATCGAGTGGGAGAAATGTTTGCCGTTTGCGTGTTCTCTTGCAATACACTGCCTAATGCATTAAATATGGAACAATATCATGTAGCAAAGAATATAATATATATAAAATGCAACGTCTCTCTGTCTGTCTCTGTGTCCGTTAGTACACTTAGCACTCGAGAACCACTTATCCGATTTACGTGTTTTTTTTTTTAATTCATACATTTGTTCTGTGTGTGTGGCCAGGTTATCTATAATCTTCTATCTCTAATATATATAAAATGCAACGTCTCTCTGTCTGTCTGCCTGTCTCTCTGCCTGCCTGTTCGTTAGTGCGTTTATTACTGGAGAACCACTTATCCGATTTACTGCTGTGCTTTTTTTTTTAAAAACATACATATATTCTCTGGCCAGGTTATAGGATATATTTTATTGCGTTACGTAAAATAAAGAATAAGCAGTGACAATAATAGTGAATCAAGTCGAAAAAAAGGTTACCGTTAGCGCGTTCTCTTGCAATATACTGCCTAAGCCATTAAATATGGAACAATATCATGTTGCAAAGAATATAATATATATAAAATGCAATGTCTCTCTGTCTGTCTGTCTGTCCGTTAGTGTGCGTATCACTTGAGAACTATTTACCGATTTACGTGTTTTTATAAATTTATACATATGTTCTATATAATTCGATATAAGCCTAGATAATGGGTGGTAAGGTGAGATAATGGGAGATAAGGAGAAATAATGGGAGATAAGGAGAAATATTGCGAGATAAGTCTAGACAAGCCTAGATAATGGGAGATAAGGAGAAATAACGGAAGATAGGGAGAGAAATAATGGGAGATAAGGAGTAATAATGGCAGATATTTTATTACATTAGGTAACATAAGGGATAAGCAGTGACGATAGTAGTGAATCAAGTCCACGCGAGCGGAGCCACGGGTACGGCTAGTTAATTTATGCAATTATTATAAATTAAAAACTACGAAAATCTACAAATATTTTAACTCTGAAATGCACGACAATCTGTTTAATTACTTATCTATATTTAATTCTTCTAATGTCATCTTTTAGAGCAAATTTTGAAGAAGACCTCCTCCGAAGGTCGAAACGTCAATAAATATATATTTAATCCAAGAATAGTTTGACTGATCTAATTCCAAGAACACGTAAATTAATATATATATATATATATATATATATATATATATATATATATATATATATATATATATATATATATATATATATATATATATATACTGCTTCATCCTGTATAAAATGCTTTCTAATTTATGGTATAGATTTAGATTCTATACCAACCTATAAGTTGTCAGTTGCCATTAACTACACAAGTGGATGCGTGATTCTAACTTTGGATGTTGTTTATTTCTTATTCTTTAATCATTAAATATAATAACTCAAATATAAAATAATCGAGTTAATGATACGTTTCTTATGTTATTGTTTTTGTACTGTTAAATTATAAAATGCGATTCAGTATCTACCTTATTTATCTTTTAGAACATCACTTAACTTACAAAATTAGCTTATACCAGGTGTACAAGTATGAAATGCGGATTTCAGACAACAGATGGTGCAATGCAATTTCTGCTATAAATATTTGACAGTGCACCATTTTGTTGTCATCAACAAGTGTCAGACGGGCACGAGTGATAAATTGAAAAAGTGTGTGCATAGTGTTGTGTTGTTGTGTTCAATATGTCGAAATTTATACCGAACAAAGAGCATTCGCGGACAGCATTAATTTTAGTTTTCATTTGAAGAAAAACTGCTATTGAATCATACCGCTTACTTCGAGAAGCTTATGGTGAACATGCTCCATCGCAAGATACGTGTGAACGATGGTTTCGGCGTTTCAAAAGTGGTGACTTCGATGTTGCAGACAAGGAACGTGGAAAACCGCCAAAAAAAATACGAAGATGTGGAATTGCAAGCATTGTTGGACGAAGATGATTCGCAAACACAAAAAAACAACTCGCCGAGCAATTGGGCGTTAGTCAACAAGCTGTTTCCAATCGGCTACGAGAGATGGGAAAGATTCAGAAGACCTGTAGATGGGTACCACATGAGTTGAACGACAGGCAAATGGAAAAGCGTAAAAACACGTGTGACATTTTGCTCGCTCGGTACAAAAGGAAGTCGTTTTTGCATCGTATAATTACAGGGGATGAAAAGTGGGTTTATTTTGAGAATCTCAAACGCAAAAAATCATGGGTAGACCCAGGCGCATCATCCACATCGACCGCAGGACCGAATCGCTTTGGCAGAAAGACGATGCTCTGTGTTTGGTGGGACAAGAATGGGCGTGGTCTCTTATGAGCTGTTAAAATCTGGAAAACGGTTAAATACTAAAGGTTACCAACAACAATTGACCGATTTGAACCGTTCGCTGCTTCAAAAAAGGCCCGAATACCGCAAGAAGCAACACAAAGTCATTTTTCTTCATGACAATGCGCCATCATATACAGCAAAACTAGTTTGGAAGCACTCAGCTGGGAAGTTCTATCCCATGCGGCTTACTCACCAGACTTGGCTCCTTCCGATTACCACTTGTTTGCATCGATGGGTCACGCACTTGCCGAGCAGCGCTTTGGTTCGTACGAAGATGTGAAAAAATGGCTCGATGAATGGTTCGCAGCAAATGAGGAAGATTTTTACTGGTGTGGTATTCACAAATTGCTCGAAAGATGGGGAAAAATGTATAACAAGCGATGGAGCATACTTTGAATAAAGCACTTTTTATCATTCTTCCGAATTTAACATGTTTCTTTAGAAAAAGAATCCGCATTTCATACTTGTACACTATGTATATATAATAAATAACACAAGTCTGCAAAAAAAAAATTGACAGCTGTTTTGGTTTTTTTTTGCGTAATTCTTATGTTTTTGGGTGTACTGAATCTGAAAATGACTTTCATTTTGTCATAGAACGTCACGTTTTCTGACAATGTAGATATCTATGTTAAACAAGTTATCATCTTAAAATAAAAGATAAAAGACTAAAAATTTTTCTTTTAATTTATAATTGCGTAACAAAACTTATTTTTTTTATCTAAAATACATTCATTAGTAAGCACTAAACACATTTCTTTTTCCCAGTGAGACTCCTTTTGGTACATTTTCGCTTGTAGGAAGCATCTGGAAGGTCTCTCTGAAGCGTCCAACAGTAGTCTGCCATCATTGAGACGTTCCATCTTCCCTGGTATCTTTTTTCCATCTCCTTAATATCTTGGTGAAATCGTTCACCTTGCTCTTCACTCAGATCTCCTAAATTTTCTGGAAAGTAGTCGAGGTGGGAATGAAGAAAATGTACTTTTAAACTCATTAGGCAACCTAAAGCTCGAAATGCTTTTAACATTCTTTTGACGATTTGTTTGTAGTTAGGGTCTTTGTTATTGCCTAAAAATTTCTCTATGACCTCTTTAAAGGCAGTCTCTTTGAGGATCCGTCATGGTTGTGTTGAATTGTGGATCAGCCATAAGCCGTCTAATATCTGGTCCAACGAAAACACCTTCCTTCAACTTTGCCTCCGAGAGGCTTGGAAACTTTGATATTAAGTATTTGAAGCAATTTCCATCTCTTGGAAGTGACTTTACAAATTGCTTCATCAATCCCAGCTTTATGTGAAGCGGTGGTAGAAGAACTTTATGAGGAGGCACCAAAGTTTCATGCAGGACGTTCTTTTCGTCAACTTTAAGCTCCCTCGGAGGTCAACACTTTTTGGTCCAGTGATTTGCTCGGTCTCTACTATCCCATAGACACAAAAAGCAAGGGAATTTGGTAAACCCAGATTGTTGTCCGAGCAACATGCCCAAGACTTTTAAATCACCGCACACTTGCCAACCGTGGTCTTTATATTTTAATTTGCAAAGAACCAATTCCAAGTTCTTGTAGGTTTCTTTGAGGTGTAAGGAAAGACCGACAGGAATGGAAGCATAGAAACCGCCATTGTGAAGCAGAACTGCTTTAAGGCTTCTTTTTGAAGAATCTATGAAAATACGCCACTGTGCTGGATTGTATGAGATCTTAAATGTATCCATCAAACCTTCAATATTGGTACAATAAACCAAACCTCTTGGGCAAAGTAGGAAGTGAACTGCTTCTCACGATATCTAAACCAGGAGGAAGACACTCCCGGCAAAAGTAAGTTCCTGCTTTTGAGACTTGATCCAAGCAACTCAGCAGCGTTTTTGGGAAGATTCAAGTCTCTTACCAAATCATTTAGCTCGCCCTGGGAAAACAATTTCGGACTGCTGTCATCTTCAAATTGAAAACTTGACTTGTCATCGGGTTCAGGTACAGCACCATCTTCGTCAGAACTTGGAATCTCTTCCAAGGTAGCAGGGGCCTTGGGCACTGGTATTTCGGTCCCATGAGGGATGGAACGAATAGCTGATTGCAGATTGGGGTATGAAAAGGACTGCTTCCATTTTGAATTATACCCTTTCACATTACACGAACAAAAGTAACAATCATCACTATGGTTCTTTTGCTCGCGGCATACCATAGGAATCGCATATCGGAAAGCTTTTTTCTTGCCCTTAAACCAATTTCGAAGGTCTTCAACACATCGTTTGCAGACTTTATGAGGTGCCCAAACTTTATCCTGATCTCCAAGTTTTAAGCCAAAATACGTGAAGTATACTTTTTTTACAAAGTCCGTAATATTAAGTTGTTGCTTTATTACCATATATTCGCCACAAATATAACAGAAACTGTCAGACGAATTCACACACTTCCGCACAGATGACATTGCACTATATTGAACTAAGATCTATAAAACAATGACGAGTTAACACGTAATTGTACCGCGCCACTTTCTACACTATCGGAGCGCGCACGTTCTGGTTAAAACGTTTATGTTTGTTAATTTAGCTCACACAGGGCGTTCTTTATTTAGAAAGTAATGATAGTTATGGCCTGTATACATTTAAAAACAGTAATCAAAATAAAATTGTACCTATTTATTTATGACTTCAAGTTAGCCCAAAAAAAACCCTTTTTTATAATAAAATTTTGCGTTTTGCAAAATAACCTGACGTTCTGGAATTTTTTGAGTATTTTTTTAGTTTTCAGAACACCTAAATACATAGAAATCAGTTGAAAACATCCAGACAGCATTTTTGTTGCAGACCTGTGTAATACTTTGTTTTATATCAGCAGAATAGAAAGTGGAAAATACACCGTAGAGATAAAAAATGCCCCAGAAAAAGCAATTTTTGCTTCACATCATTACTTAATCGACTGGGATAGGTAACTATTTATCTAAAGTATACAAAATCAATGTTGCCAACACTTTTTTCCCCTTCACAGCCAGATACTGGCCGAAATAAATTATACATAACAAAATGAACACAAACACAAATGCAAATCCAAAAAAAAAGACTCTCAGTTTAAATCAGATTAATCTTCTCTAAATTTTGAAACGAGACTTCCATTTCGTTTCGGACGCGATTCTGTTGATTGATATTTGAAAATGAAGTAAAAAAGAAAAACGACTTTAAAACAATTAAATTCACTGAGCCAAGTCAATACTTCGGAAGCAAATTACTTCGGGAAATTTATTTCGTTGCGAATAAAAAGTTTACCGTATTCTTTTCCGGGTGGTGGGAGTAGGGGGAATAAATAAATGGAAATTAAATTGGTTTTTTCTTTTAACTTGATTGTATTTGAAAAACATGTCAATTTTTAATAAAGGTGGTACAGTCTGTCAAGTAAGAACGTGACCGCTCGTACTCTTGAAAAAAAGTGTTTCGAGAACAGTTTTTGCCATCAATGCATTCTTTGGTGTGCTAAGAACCTTAGTAAGTTGTCTAATCACCTCCTGCATAAATAATTAATCGTCTGGCATCTTCGAGGCATTCTATCAGCGAGATTTTCTGAAATGATCTCCAAATTTTTCGAAGCTCGCGAGACAAAGTCCTCAGTTTTGCCTCTGAGCTTTCTCTTTACATGGGACCAAACGTTTTTAATAGGGTTGGCACCCAGCGATTGTGAGGGTCACTCTAGTATCTTAGCATGGGCCCAAGCGAACCGCTTCGCGACGGTTTTTTGCTGACGGTGTAGTTTTGATCCGCAACGGCTTACGAGAGTTACAGGAGATGGTCCAGGATCTGAGGGCAGCTTCAGAAAAATTTGGGCTAACTATGAATTTAACAAAAACTAAGATCCAGACTTCAGACGAAACACCATTCTATGTTGGAGACAGTATAATAGAAAAATTAAAAGAATATGTTTACCTAGGTCATAAATAAAACTTGATGAAGAGAACCAAAAAGCCGAATTGAGTAAGAGAATTAGAATGACATGGGCAGCTACTAGAAAACTAGGTCACGTCTTAAAAAGTCCTGATATCCCGATCAATCTGAAAACCAAAGTTTTTAACACGTGCTTTCTCCCTGCGATGACGTATTGATTAGAAATCGCAACATTAACAGCTAATAAACTTCGAACTGCCCAGAGAGCTACAGAACGAATTATGCTGGGAGTAACGCTTAGAGACCACTTGCGTAACGAGGAAATACGTCTACGAACCAAGGTCGAGGATGTCATAAAGCGTGTGGCAACTCTAAGATGGACTTAGGTAGGAAAGTCGCTAAACAGGAAGCGGATGAGAAGTGGACGAAACACTTAATACAGTGGAGACCTAGAAGACCCAGGAGAAGTGTGGGAAGACCAGCAAAAAGATGGATCGATGACGTGAAACAACAGGTCGGCAGGAACTGGCACCATATAGCCAAGGATAGAGTGGAGTGGAAAAGGCAGGAGGAGGCCTACGTCCAGGAGTGGTTGCCAAATCTTCTAAAAGAAGAAGAACAAGAAAGGTTTCTTCAACGTGCTTCGGAATTTTACATCATGAGCACGAAGATTTTGTCACATTCTAACCCGATTTTCTTAAATTTGCCGTTCTTTGATGCAGCGTCAATTTCTGGTCCTGTGAAAACAAAGACACGATTCGTTTTTCGACTTTCGGAGTGACTTTGCCTACCGGGCCACGTTTTGGCAAGTCGTCGACATTTTTTGTCTTGTTAAAACAATTTACCCATTTCTTTACAAACGACACCGACTTTTTAATATATTTAGCGGCCGCGGAATGTATCATTTTAGGCCCCCTTAAATGGGAACAAAGAAAGACTGCCTCGAACCGACCCGCAAAACAAGCGACTCATTTTAGATTTTACATAATTTCGACTAAAGTTTGGATTCGACTGATATTTTTACTAGAATGCGTCGTAGACAAAGGCTCCCTCTACCAATTTTTTTGTTAAATCGCTAAAATCGCATCTACCAAAAATGAATTATCGCGGACACGTTCTTATTTGACAGACTATATTGATGAAAAAAATGTTGTTTAAGGGTTCTTTTGAAATATTCGGAAATTGTATAGAAAATTAGCTTTTAGGACATCATCTTTTCCATCTTGTTAGAATTGCGGCTCGTGTTGAATCCTTACCTAAAACGACAAAAAGACCATGACCAACAACTTCCGAGAATATTTATAATACGGCATCTTATTCACTTGTAACAACTTTAGTTCTCCTGCTGGTTCTTGCTAGAATATTTCCCTTTCCTCCAATGTTACAAGCGCTTGACAATCTCCCGCCATATTCTATAGTGTCTCAGATATTTGACATCCATACGATTACTCAGAAAGAAAAGATATGAACGATGCAGTTCAGATAGTTCTTGGTTAAAATTACCTAATCCAGTACAGCTAAGAAAAGACTTGGTCTATAAAATCATCTGCCTTGACTTCAGGTTAGTTCAGGTCCGACGCAGCTTCGTTAATATTTTCTTGAGTGACCTCATGGCTTGTAGCTTCCGTGGTGGTGACGGCCCATTTCATATTCCTTCAGATTATTGTTATTATTATTAGTGACTTATTACCTCTCACCAAAAGTTGTTTTTTATCGATGACCTACTAGTATACTTAAGAAGCCATACAGATTCGTGCTGGTCCAATAAATATATCTATTTACCTCGTTCGGCCAGTATATTTAGAAGAAATGGCTATTCAACATCGTTATTTACATATGATATTAACTTTTCGATTTCGTTAATAACTTTCTTTTCGAATATATTAAAGTATTGAATATATTAAAAAATATTAATGTTTAATCGGGACGAATACGCTTGAAGTAAATGTTGCTTGTCTCTCTTATTATGGCTGTGTATATTTACCTGCTAAGAGAATTTTGCAGATACTAGGTAACTGAGGCAAATGCCTTAAGATGTTCATGATTTTTGAAAACTTTTGGGTACAGCCAGTAGCGTATTTTAAGATGTGGCGTCCTGGGCCTTTAAGGTTTGCCGCCTTAAAAATTAATAAAAAAGCAAAATCTTTTAATAATGCAAAAAGGCCATAAAAAGGAATAAACACCATTTATTAAATTTTGGATGGTTGTAGCTTCTACTTGATGAAAATTCATTATAAATATAAAGGGTGATTCATTTAGAGGCACTTTTTGTGATGGGGATTTAATTGCAGATTGCGCATGCGTCGTGTCAACTGAAGTGGCATTCCTGTTCAGTAGTGTTTGACAATTCATAATGGAAAGACTTAGCCCGGCACAGCGTCTACAAATTGTTCAACTTTATTACGAAAATGGGCGTTCTACGAGGAATGTGTATCGGGCGCTTAGAGCAACTTATGGTCAACATAATCGGCCTACCGAACGCACAATTCGCTCTACCATCAATAAGTTTGAGACCCAATTTTCATTATTGGATAATGCTCGACCGAATAGACCACATCCAGAACGTAGTGAAGAAAATATAGGGGCGGTAGCGGAGAGTGTACGCGAAGACCGTGAAGTGTCGATTCGTCGCCGTTCTCAACAGCTTGGCCTGTCATATTCAACAACTTGGCGTATTTTACGTAAGGATCTTTCTTTAAAAGCATACAAAATTCAACTGAAGCCGACCGACCTTCCGAATCGTTTCCGTTTTAGTCGTTGGGCTCTTGACAAGCTTGCAGAAGATCCACTGTTTTCGAGAAAAATTTTGTTCACCGATGAGGCCCATTTTTGGCTTAATGGGTTCGTGAATAAACAAAATGCCCGTATTTGGGGTGATGAACAACCTGAAGAGGTTCAAGAGCTGCCATTAAATCCAGAAAAAACAACTGTTTGGTGTGGTTTATGGGCCGGTGGAATAATCGGTCCATATTTCTTCAAAACTGTGAATGGTGACCGTTATCGCGCCATGATAACAGACTATTTGATGCCAGAAATTGAAGCCCGTGGTCTCGACGAAATTTGGTTCCAACAAGATGGCGCCACTTGCCATATAGCCCGTGAAACCATGGCTTTACTGCGAGAGCAATTCGGCGAACAGATCATTTCACGCTTTGGACCAGTGAATTGGCCGGCTAGATCATGTGACATCACACCTCTTGACTTTTTCCTTTGGGGCTATGTAAAGTCCAAAGTCTACATGGATAAGCCAGCTACAATTGAGGTATTGGAGGCCAATATTACTCGAGTCATTGGCCAAATACCACTCGAAATACTCACACGCGTCATTGAAAATTGGAACTTCAGAATGGACGTTGTTAACCGTAGTCGCGGACAACATTTGAAAGAAATTATCTTTAAGAAATAATTGTAAAGAATGGTTCTTTTATATGATAATAAAGATTATAAAATAAAATTGTTTTTATTCATTTTTTTTATTTAAAAAAAAAGTACCTCTAAATGAATCATCCTTTATAATAAAATTTAAAATAATAAAACGGTACAATATCACTCGGTAATTAATATTTTACATGAAATCTTGCAGTGCGTCTAATAATTTGGCCAGGGACTATATATATATATATATATATATATATATATATATATATATATATATATATATATATATATATATATATATATATATATATATATATATATATATATATATATATATATATATATATATAAATATATAATTTTTTAACCTTCGTTACTTAAAACATCCCATTTGAGATTTTCTAGATGATCATAACAAATTATTATTTGTGGTTTTTTGTGTCGTGATACAACAAAACTAGTCTCGAGATAGTCCGGCGCTTAAGAGAAAAGTAAATAACTGCTAACATATGAAATTTGTTCAATTTTAAGAGTTGAGTCAATTTCCACTGGTTTATTTAAATTGCGATGACGCGTTTCGATGTCGATGCAGCTTCTTCAGATCTACATTTTACACTGTCAAGTTAGGTTTAATGTTCACAATTTTATATAATTTCTTAATTATAATATTACACCTAATTAAATTACATTGATAGATAGTATTGGAAAACCCACACAGATTTTAAATTAGGAGAATAAATTCAATAATGGTGAATTGTTTAAATCTACCTGGTCGTTGTGTAACGTACCGGTAGTCCTTAATCGATTTATTTGCATTGTCTCTTAAAGTTTTAGTTTTAAACCTTTTTGTTGGGTGTGTAAAATTTTGAAATTCTTATTAAATATGTGATTTTCTGTTAAAAGATGATTATCATATGTTGAATTAGACTTTCGATGGATGAAACTTTTTTCATGTTCTGTAATTCGTTGTATAGATGTACGTCCAGTTTGTCCTATGTATGTTTTAGGACATGAACCACATACTAATTGATAAACCCCTCATTTATTGTCTTTATTGATTTGTGGTTTTTAGTTTTTGAGATATTTGATATTTCCTAGGGCAATATCACAAAAACTACAAACCACAAATCAATAAAGACAACAAATCAGGGGTGTCAACATAATGAAAACGAGTTTACTCAGCCTAATTTTTGAGAGGAGGGCCACTTTTCTTCTATTTCAGTGCATTTTTCACACTTTAACGCTTTCGGTCCACTATTTCTTAAATATCTCAGCTTCTGTTCATTGTCATGCGACAGAAAAAATATCATTTTACTCTTCATAAAATTGACTAAAAAACTGCGTAGATTGCAGTAAAAAATATTAAGTACATAACCTAAAAAAATGTATTTACTACGGCAAATTCAAAAATTGTTTTTTACAGGTAACTTCCGTTCAATTCGATATTACGGCTTCAAATTATAGGAAAATATAGCTTTTATATTAACAAAGAAGTGCACCAAATTTTATTAAAAATATTAAGAGGATTGGTCAAAATTCGCATTTTAGTCCAAATCTTATTATGTATTATTCTTGTGGGCAAACGATCGTAGGAAGCTTTTTTCAAATATGCGAAATTTTATGTACTTCATGATGGTTAGAAGGAAAAATAAAGAATATACAAAAAAAATTTTGCTACGAAAAGTTCAATTTTTTTCGTTTTTGCTCTAGAAAAGGAGAAAAGCGAATGAACCTATTTATTTCTATTCAATATTTTATCTTAAATATAACATAAAACCTACCTATCTATTTGACAATAAAATTATGATTTAGATAACAGAAACGTATTAATTATTACTAGTTTAATGCTGAAATAATAGAGAGACAAGATCTTACAGGCACAATCAAACACACACACACACCTAGAAATGCCCTGGAATAGACAATATACAAAATTTCTGGTACAAACAGTTTACCAAAATCCACCTAAAAACACAAACCGAACGCATCCAAACAGAAGAGCTGTACATCAGACGGGGTATATTTTAGAGAGACTCGCTCAGTGCTCTATGGTTTTGCCTCTGTCTCAATCCACTCTCAAATACACTAAACAGAACAGACCATGGCTTCAACATCAGACACCAAAAAGTGAATAAAATAAACCACCTAATATATATGGATGACATAAAACTCTACGCTGCCACAAAAATACAGCTGAAAGAACTCAAAATCACATTTACCTGAGATATTAATATGGAATTTGTTATAAGTAAATGTGAAGTGCTCCACATCAACAAAGGTCAATGGAAAGGCCACCATGAGATAGAAACCATCAACAACGAAACACTCGATAACATGCTCGACAAAGAATCATACAAATATCTAGGCTTCCAACAAAGCGCCAAACTCAACCACACTCATATCAAAATAGAGCTCAGAACCGAATTCAAAAACAGACTCACGAAACTTTTACAATGAAAACTCAACTTCAAGAATTCCACTAAAGCCATCAACACGTTTGCTATACCTATACTCACATATTCATTTGGTATCATCAAATGGTCACACACAGACATAGAAAACATTCACATCCTTATACGTTCTCAATTCACCAAATACAGGAAATTACACCCCAAGGCATGCAAAGAAAGACTTACCATCGAGAGGAAGGTAGGAGGAAGAGGAATCATAGACATAAGATCACTACACACAAAACAAATACAAGCACTTAGGAAATTCTTTCCCACCAAGCAAACCAGCCTCCACACAACAACAGTGAAAGCAGACAAAAACTAAATACCTCTCGACTTATCCCGGCAGACCAACCAGCAGACACACATAGTCACACCCAATTACAACAGGAAAAGATGAAAACGTGGCCAGAAAAAATACTCCACGGAAAACAGATACCACATAGAACAAGACAACGTAAATAAAAAATAATCATATACCTGGTTACAGGATGGGCAGCTATTTCCTGCAACAGAAGGCTTCTTACTTGCCATCCAGAATAAAGTCATATTAACCAGAAACTACCAAAAGCATATCATCAAAGACCCGACTATTACAGAAGAGAGTTGCGGGAAATGCCACCAGGATAAAGAAACGATCGAACACATAACAAGTGGATGTAAGATATTAGCTGGAATGGAATACACAGCCAGACTCAGGGACAAAAGTAGTTCACCAAGTACTAGCCACAACATACAAACTCATAGAAAACACAGATCCCTACTACAAATATACACCAATATCCGTACTTGAAAATAAAGATTACAAGCTCTACTGGGACATCAATATCCATACAGATAAGACAGTCCCTGCCAATAGACCCGATATTACTTTTCAATACAAAAAAGGAAAAGTCACCTATCTAACTGACATAGCTCTCCCCAACGACACAAACATCTAAACGAAATACATAGAAAAATCTTCAAATACACAGACTTTGCAACAGAAATAAAAAGGCTATAGAAACAAGAAAAAGTTATCATTGTCCCCCTCGTCATATCGGCCACAGGCCTTACACCAACAACATTCACACCACACTTAGTACAATTAGGCCACAACACAAACATATACAAAAACATTCAGAAGTCAGTGATTTTGAAAACATGTAATATTGTCAGGTCATTCCTTAATACACAATGGTAATAGGGTTTGTGCTGACTTGGCTTAAGTCCCTTAGCCAAACATGGAACCATATTTGAAATTTTCCTCTGAAATTTTCAGGGAATATTATGGAAATATAATACTTTCCAATAGGATACTTTCTAAAAAGTCTTTTTTTCCGACCCGAGAAAGTGTAATTTTCTCGTAATCTTAGATTTAGTCAATTATCGTTCCTGATGATGCTAACATGGTTAGCGACACACGCGTCTAGCGCAAAAATAAGATGTTTGGTATGGTGGTGTAACTGTGTGTAGAATCATTGTGCCAAAGATTGCAAAGGCCAAACGTAGTTTAGACAATCAGTTAAAAGCATCGGTTTTTTTGAGGCGCAAACAACATTTTTTTGGTGACAATGGAACAACTCACGAAATCCAAATGTATTAAAGTAGTTGATAACTACGGAAACCAAAAAACATATACTTATTAAGATCTGCGATTTTTTCTTCATAATTAGGCCTCGTATCTTGATGAAGAGATTTATTACAATATTTTAATTAACCAGAAATCAAGACTTTGCTTTCGGCTTTCTATAAAGATAGTATTATATTTCTAAACCGGCAACCTCGTAAAAGAGTTTATTCATGTGAAGAGGTCGTTAAAGCCCGAAACGGAGAAGATGAGTCACACGATTTAGAAAAATTAATGAGACAAACGCAAGTGAGACGAGATGCAATGAAGCCGCTAAACTGGTTTACGAGGGTAACATATAGATACAAGAAAGATTAATTCTCTGATGGCTTCTGGTGAAGCTTGCTTATTTTGGGAGTTTTAAGTTGTAGTGTAAGTAACGCTTAACCCTTCAGCGGGCGCGGTATAAAGTTTTACACGAAAAGGCGCGTGGCGCATTTTATGCTCCACGGAATTATTATTGAAATTAATAAAATATTTAAAGAATTTCTTGTTATATTTTCGAAATTTATTGATTTTAATAACACAAAATTATTTAAACAGAATTTTTAGATACAAATACAGTGCAAAATTTTGACTATTCACTAATGTCTGCATTTTCGTTGCAATTTTTACATACTATTTGCTTAACAGAGTGATTTTTACAAACAAAATTGTTGCATGTACTACATTGCACGGTTGGGTTAATATTTTTTGAACGTCCACATAATAAGCAGCGTCCCACTTTTTTTCTTTGATGTTTCTCCTGGTTGGGATCTTGAACTTTTCTATGTTTCGCTAAAGATACCCGTATGTCTTGTTTTAGGGATTTTATATTAGCTCTTTCTTCCAGAAACGGTCTCATAAGCGCAACTGCCAAATTTTTCAGAAATATTCTTCTGGCTATATTGGGATTTTCCTCGTTGAAATTAAACAATACTTGGGCATTTATTCCCGCCATATCCATCAGAGAATAAAAAATAACTAATGGCCATCTCCGGGTAACCCGTTTTACCGAATATGATCCACACATTTGGTCAACGCTGTCTACTCCACCTTTGGTGGCATTATAATCCATTATTAATTCAGGCTTTTGTGAATCCTGATCGATATCGCCAGTGTTATACATAGTACTCAAAAGAATTACTGACTTGTTTTTCTTTGGTACATATGAAAGTAAAGTAATATTTTTTTGATATCCACAGACGTTTTGTTTTCACGGGATTTATTTGGCAAAAATTCCAACGGAATTTCTGTTTTATTATTTTTTAATGTTCCTATTAGTGTAATTTTATCACTAAGTAGGGTCTTTGTTAAAGGGTAACTAGTGTACCAATTATCTGTCGTTAAATTTCGATTCGAACCTTTTATTTCTTCCACAAGTCTGAGTACAATATTTGTTGGCGAATTTGGAACTCTGTACGGACCTTCAGGTTGTTGTCCACAATAAATTTCTATGTTGCTAACGAAGTGAGTTTTTGCGTCGCATAAAACAAACATTTTGATACCGTATTTGGCCGGATTATTGGGTATGTATTGTATGAAACTACATCTACCACGAAAACCTTCAAGTTTTTCGTCAATTGTGACGTATTGTCCAAGACCATTATTTTTTTGCAATTTTCTACAAACGCTTCGTATATATCTCTTATAGCTGCTAATTTGTCTGTTTTTTTTTCTTTCGGGTCTACTATCGCGGTTATCAAACCGGAGACACCGCAGTAGAAATAAAAACCGTTTGTATTTCATAACCAGGCGAGTAATTTCTAGACCCATTCCATCAGTTTCCCAAAGTTCTCTAACGTTGACATGATTGGCTTTCTTACATCCCAATAATATTAGCAAACCCAGTAAAGCCATAATTTCACTTTTTGAACATATTTTAACATCTCTTTCCCGTGAATATTCAATAGTGGATTTTTTAATTTCTATATACTCATTTGTATATTTTACAATAGTTTCTATCATGGTAGACTCAATGATTTTTTGATATGCTGAAATTTCTGTTGAAAGTTTTCGTGCTGTTGGCTTTGGACCGGGAAAAATTCTTTTAATGTTTTTACTTTTTGTTTTCGATTTTGTCTTCAAACTAAATTTGTACCACTTACATGTTTTGTCTTTGCCAAAAAAATCATCACTAGACATAATCTCAGGATCATTACTAGAACCATGATCGTCATCGTTGGGACTATACTCTAGCTCGGAATCTGTGTCGTGGTCACTAGTTATAATAACTTCTTCATCTTCCTCCGAAACATCCTCATCCACTGGCAAATATTGTTCCTCATCTGAATATTCGTCATGAAGTATTCTGAACAGCTCTTCATCAGAGAGATATTTTTTGGCCCTGAAATCAATTTTGAATTATCAAGATAAAATATTAAAGATTAAAAAAAAGCTTATAATTTCTCATGTGTGCACAAAACTATGTGTTACATACATATTTATATTATTTGCAAAATATATTATTAAAATGGGCCCTTTACAATTTCATGTAAAAAAAAAAGAAATAATAAAAAACGATACTAACATGACAAGGCGCGTGGCGCACGTTATGCGCCAGAAGCCACAAGTCTCAAAACAAAGCAAAATAAAAAAAAATATATAAACTAAAATAGGACACCAAGCACTTAGTTACAAAGATTAAGGTTAACTGAAAGAATAGCTAGACTTAGACGTTAATAAACGGGGAAACACCGACAATGTTGCCATCTTTCGAAATTTGGCGCATAAAATGCGCCAGCTCGCCCGCTGCAGGGTTAAGTAAGATAATCTCGAAAATTAAGGATTCTTGACATAGTCTAAGCGCAAGAAACATAATCTCTCAACTGGGAAATTCTGTTAGATACTTCAAGAATTACGTCGTTGTTTACAATGGAAGAGATGACAAGCAGAAATAAAAACAGCTTTAGCACCAAGTGGGTTCAGATTCTAGGTCTCTAAATATCTTGTTCAGGATTGGGAGTTGATAGAAAAATACAGTTGCGCTTGAAATACGCGAGCACTGTTTCTGAGTTTATGTAACATAGATGGCAGCATCGTATAGCGTACACAGTTCATATAGTTGCCCCTAGAGTAAGAAGCGTTTCCAATACTTGAAATAGCGACGTTCACAAACTTACGTGGTGTAACTCCCATCGACATTCATTGTTAATTGAGTAAGACATGAGGTGATGGTGTTATGGATTTAAAAATGTGTCTGTTTTCATGGCGTCAACGTTGTAAAACCTGTATACTACTGCACGGAGAGGCTTTAGAAGTTAAACGCTCCTCGTATTTCTGGAAGTATTTTTGAAAGTTTTCAGAAAAGGTCAGTAATTCATATTTATGACCCATTTGAGTGGAAACTGCCCATTCGCAGTTTTTTACTTTAATGGATAAAGCAAGTTATAAAACATTTATTTTCCATCTTTCAAATATTTTGACCCATGAAATACAGCTGTGAATATCCCTTATGCCTGTTATTTCTTTCTAAAAAGTTGACTTACTTTACTTCTTATTGTTAGTAATACAGAATTTTCAATACGAAAACTTTCGAAATGTTTATTTAGCTTTTGACAGTTGATATTAAAATTTCTTGAAAGTTTCTTTCGTTTCTGCTGTTTTGCTCTCGTTAATATCACGAAAGTTTACTTTACTCTATTTTTTTCTCTGAATTTATTTAGAATTTGAACTTCTAGTATCTGACCCAAAAAAAATTATAAAAAGTACAAAATAATATATTCATCTTAGTACCTATGTGCATATAAAACAAAATTTAATTAGTTATAAATGTTAACATTATTTAATTAGTACTTAGTACACAAAATATAATAAGTAAACACACAAAATTCGGCAAATTTATGAAGTCTGTGCAAGTCATGTTGGCTTATTAAGGTACTATCGCGATGCTTAACATGTGTCCCTGCCTCTGCGGAGCAGAAACGTTTACTTAAGTAGCCGCGTTAATACGAGGCATGTTTTTTAAGTAAGTACCGTTTTGCGATTCCGCCGCCGCAGCGATACGGTCGGCGTTCCGCGCATGCGCGCTGGTGACCTACATCTCATGTCTACGCACTGACGCCATTACAGTCTGATTCTTCATTGTATACGTTGTTTACTGAGTGTTTAAGATGCCTCCGACAATCGTGAGTCCCGCCGATTGTGAAGTACGGGCTGTTATACGATTTCTTAGTGCTAAAGGCGTAAAACCGATCGATATTCATCGTGAGATCTGTGAAGTTTACGGACAAAACATTATGAGTGATGGAATGGTAAGGAAATGGGTGAGAGCATTTAAAGATGGCCGCAGAAATGTGCATGATGAAGAACGGAGTGGGCGTCCTTCGGTCGTTAATGAAGATTTGGTGCAGAAAGTGGACGAAAAGGTGAGAGAAAACAGACGCTTTACAATTTCATCATTGTGCGACTGCTTTCCTCAATATTCTCGTAGTGTTTTGTATCGCATTGTGACCGAGAACTTGAATTACCGGAAATTGTGTTCACGTTGGGTTCCAAAAATGTTGACGGATTTGCACAAAACCCAACGTTTAGGCAGTGCATTGACTTTCCTTGAACGGTACCACAATGAAGGTGAACATTTTTTAGACCAAATTGTTACTGGTGACGAAACATGGGTGGCCTACGTCACACCAGAATCGAAACAACAATCCATGGAATGGCGACATTCATCATCACCCAAAAAAGTGAAGTTTAAGCAAACAATTTCTGCCCGCAAAATCATGTGCACAGTTTTTTGGGACAGAAAAGGAGTATTGCTAGTGGAGTTTCTGCCTCGTAATGAGACAATCAATGCAGCGTCTTATTGTGAGACATTGAACAATCTGCGTCGTGCAATCCAGAACAAAAGACGTGGCAAGTTGAGTAAGGGTATCGTTTTGCTGCATGACAATGCCCGTCCACATGTGGCTAATCGGACCAAAGATCTCATCAAATCTTTTAAATGGGAAACTCTAGATCATCCTCCATACAGCCCTGATCTGGCGCCCAGCGACTACCATTTGTTCCTGCACTTGAAGAAGCACCTGGGTGGTCAGCGTCTTCAAGACGATAACGAAGTCAAAACATTTGTGATACAGTGGTTAACAAGTCAGGCGGCAGAATTTTATGAGGAGGGTATTCAAAAACTGGTGCCACGTTATGACAAGTGCCTCAATATTCACGGAAATTATGTAGAAAAGTAGATTAAGGTACAGGCTTTCATGTAAAAATAAAATTATAGCGATATCTTTGCACGTCTTTTTTTAATTCCAAAACGGTACTTACTTAAAAAACATGCCTCGTACATACTTTCCTTTCTTCCGAATTTAAGGAGAAATTTACGTCCTTTTTGTGGTTGATGTCTGTTGTGCTTAAATGTAAGATTTCATAATTTGCTTGATTTTGTATACTCATTTATTATATTTTATGTATTAGGTGTTAATTACATATTGCTATTGTTGCGTTTTTCATTTAGAGTCAGTATAGCGAATATTTCTGTGGCCAATATTTTTTTGTAGGTATATGTAGGATTAGCAATATTTTCTAAGAGTCTACTTATTGATTATTACTTATTTTTATTCTCATTTTTACTCTTGTTCGTCTGACACAATTTTTCAGTCATATTTAAAATATTTGATCAAAACTGAAAGGAAAAAATAGAACACTATTACTAGTACTAGGGAAAATCGGCAAAAAGTATATGAACAACGATCTCTGCTTATATATATATATATATATATATATATATATATATATATATATATATATATATATATATATCTTTATATATATATATATATATATATATATATACATTATATATATATATATATATATATATATATATATATATATATATACATATATATATATATATATATATATATATATATATATATATATATATATATATATATATATATATATATATGAAGGGTTTTAGTTCAAAACTGGACATGTTTAGAAATAGACTTTTTGAGAAAATTAATTTTTAAAGTTTGCAAATCCAAAACTGAGAAAAAAACGGGTTATTAAGAAACCAAAATGTAATATTTGTGCAACAATATATACAATTAAAAAACGTATATTTTTTTTTGTTTAAAACTAAATGTAAAATAGTTTAAATTATTAAAATAAAAAAAGTCAAAATTGTTCTGTTCGAAACAGGATTTCTCCATTCTTAAATTGTTCAAAACAAGTTATGTCCATTATAAAACAACAACATTTTTCAGGACCATTACTAGTTCTCTGTAAATTATTTAATTTTAAAAGTAATTAAAAAAAAAATAAAATCAATAAGTACAAACTATTAGCTAAAATTTTCTAAATTATTTGTGTTTTTGTAAAAATATTGAAAAAAAAAATTAAGTTTTTGACTTTTTTGACTTTTCTGATGTTGCGGGAATTTTGCTAAACATTTTTCTGGCTTTTTTGCCATAAAATTTAGACAAGTGAATAATGTCCTTGAATTTTTTTGCAAGGGTGAGAATTTTTTTGAAAGAAGAAATAAGATTGCAAACGCAGCTGAAACTCGGCTTGGCATATGCTACTTTTCTGGACTTCTTAGACTTCCTGGTCTTCGTGGGCCTGGACTTCTTGGTTGGGTTGAGTGACTTTTGACAACGGACTTCATTAAAATTATTTCTTTGAAAAACACCGCTGCAGTTCGACATGATTTGGGGCTGCCTTGTCTTTTATATTGGAAAGGGGCATTTGCTTCTGTATTTTTTGTCCTCAAAAAGTTCGTCGAACTTCTATTAAATGCAAATAATAAAACCAAAACATTTAATAATAAGAATAACACACCAAAACGGATAATTTTAATTAACTAATATTAGAAAGAAGCAATATTTTAACTAAGAAACACAATAAAAATAAATAAGTAAAACTATTTTATACTAGATATAAATTTGTTTTTATTCCAAATGGTCAAAATGCTGTCCGTTGTTAATCCTAAATAATCTTGTTTTTCTCACCGTGGCTCTCATAACGTTCGACAACTGAGTTTCAGTAATTTGATTTACTGCTCTTCTTAGGCGAATTTTTAAATCATTTCTGTCTGTTGGTGGATTTTTGTAAACTTTTTCTTTTAGATCGTTCCATATAAAAAAATCAAGAGGCGTAAGATCTGGCGATCTTGCAACTCACTTATTAGGTCCATTGGTACCTAACCAATTTGCACCAAATCTTTGATTCAAGTAGTTTACTACATTTCTACTATTGTGGGCTGGAGCGCCATCCTGCTGGAAAATAATGTCTCCACGATTTAAAGGTAAAGTTTCTAAAAAATTTTCAACATCATTTTTAATGAACTCCAAATATCTTTCTCCATTTACCGCACCATCAAATATAATAGGACCAATAATTCTTATGCCAAGGATACCCAACCACACGTTCAAGTTGAATCTTTCTTGATAGGTACTTTCTGGCATAATTCTAGGATTTTCTTGGGCCCAATATCGAGTATTGTTACGATTAAATAGACCCAAATTGGTAAATCTAGATTCATCCGAAAATAGAATGTTGTGATGAAATCGGTTATCAAGGTGGTATCTTTGCAGAAACCAATTACAATAATCCATTCTTCTTCGGTAATTTGTTTGAAATAAATGTTGATTTATTTGATATTTGTAGGACCTGAATTTATATTGTCTTAAAATGCGGCGAGTGGTTCCACGATTTACACCAGTCTGTTCTTCAACATGACTTATAGAAATTGTAGGATCTACCTAAACAATGACCAATACCTTAATTTCTGACTCTTCGTCAGCAATAAATACATCAGCAGGTTCAATCGGTTACCGTCTAAACTGATGCTCTACCCTCTAAATTATTGTTGGGTGGCTGCCTCCTATCGGGATATCTTGCCATGTACAACTCGGAGGCTTGTCGGCTATTCTTTCTGCATTCTCCATAAATTAATAACATCTACTTTTTCATCCGTTGGATACATTTTTGTTAACGAAAAATTATTTTTGACGTAAAGTAAACAATAATAATGGCAATTTTGGTAACACGCAGCAACCATAACTTTCGGTTCGTCTGTTTTATCACGGCCTACTAAGTCCGTAATGAAACTTGTTGATATCACATTTTTGCATAATAAAACGGCTCATTTTTTGAAAATAATATTAAATCCAATTGGCGTTAGATAGTTCTGTTAGATGTATGTTGGCAAAAAACCTGTAATGTGTAACTAGGTTAAATAAAAAATATGTGTTTCCTATCTTAATTTCGGTGATCATTATTTAAAGAGAAAAATTTTGTAACTGAATGTAAAGCATAAAATTTTATAGGAGCCACTTAGACTAGCGAAAATGGCACGATAAATGAATACTCTTAAATTTTTTTTCAAAATGAGATAAAACGAACACAAAAACAATTTCTAGTATATCCGCCATGGTCGCCTAAGTCTAAGAGTTTAAACCAGTTTTTGCCGGTCACCTGTCAAACAAACGTCAACTTGTGATACATCGTTGGAAAGAAAATTTCAAAGCGAATTGAAATAGATAAAAAAATATACAGGGTTCCATTAAAAATAAGAAAGTTGTAGTCACTTCCGTTCAAACCGGAGGTAGTTAAAAATATTTCTAAGTGATAAAAAAGCCTAATAATGTCCCATTCTGGTATCTAAAAATTCAAATATGTAACTTTCAAAATAAAAAAATTACAGGATGTTATATGTTGGCTGTGTCACCCGGTATATATATTCATTAAAATCGAAACAGTAGTTTCGAGATCTGATACAGATATACCTACATTCATTTGCAAAATTTAATCTTTCGGCACAGAAGTCTATGTAGACTAACATACATAAATCTTACGAAAAAGTATTATTATAATGTTAGAGTTCAGGCCATGATTTGCTATTTGTGTATTACTTTAATATGTATAAATTATAAATTAAAAAAATAAGTATATTCATATTGCTACGTAATGTGTACTAAAAATCTAATTTCATTAATAGCCAGCACTAGATCTTAATCACAACCATACCAAAACAAGCAATTTAATTTTAGAGAAAGTGTTGGAATTACATGGGAGTGGCTACAGCTAAAAAATACCGTCCATGTAATAAATAACTTTTGGACAGGATACACGTTGCGGTACAATACGTTCACATTCGATAATTCTTATCTTTTTCATTGTGTATGGGCAGGTTTACTCTCGAAGGAAGTATTGAAAAGTCAGCAGGATGGGTGGGTATCAAAAATTGATTTCATGTGATAGATTTTTTTGCGATAGTTGGCAAATTACTGTTAATAAGTGTATGAAGACAAAATACCAATAAGGAAAAAATTTATCCATAATTAAAATAATCTAATACATTGAAAAATGTCTGTAATATGCATTAAATAGAACAATAATTAAAAATTTTACGGCAGCATTGGTATAACAACTAAAAACGAAACGAAAAGAATCGCATTTTTAGAAGTTACCAAAAGTGTTCTTCGTATTTGCTGAATCATCCCAAGACGCGTTTCGTCGTATCACGGCTCATCAGCTGGGCTAGGTTCAGCAAATACGAGAACACACTTTTAGTCCTATATCCAAGTAACTAACGGAAAAATTTTTCCGTTAAAAATTTTACCTTGAGCATTAAATAATTTCAGTTTATGTCTCACTTCTGTCTACTTCTTAAGGAGTTACGCTACCTTGACGGTCGAAAAATAGGCATAAAATATTTTTTTTTTCTTGACGTAACTATTGTATATATATATATATATATATATATATATATATATATATATATATATATATATATATATATATATACATATATATATATATATATATATATATATATATATATATATATATATATATATATATATATATATTTATAATTTTTCACAGATACATTCTAGTTTTAGTACCAAATTAAAAAAAAAAAACCGGTCAAGTGCAAGTTGAACTTCCACAATTAGTGTTCCGTACGTTGAGTGCTTTTAAAATAAAAAAAATTGACACGGTGGTAGAAAATGATCAGTGAATTCACGAAACACACCCCAAAGGGGTTTTCAACAAAGTTTGTTTCCAATCTTTACTGAATACTGATGACCTTGAAATTTTTGTTTTTTTTATATACCAAATAAATTATTAAAGGTAATGCACTCGTGATAATTTTCGTTCAATCTACACCCCGTGGAAAATATTCCAGAATTTTTTCAAAATTTTTTGATCAGTACTTTTCGAGATAAAGTGAGGGGACAGCGATTTTTCGCGATTTTTTAAAAATAGTACAAAGAAAAGTGAGCCCAAGTATTACATTTATATATATATATATTTTTTACTCGTGTTTTCACAAGCTTTCATTTGACACCACACTCGATGACCTAGTAAAAATTTTTTTTTTTTACTTTCGATTTCACCCCCCAAAACTAACCCCTTAAGTCAAAATTTAACTTTCAAAACTACATGGCTCTGATGAGGCCATCAATTCCTATATTATTACCAAATTTCAACTTTCTATGACAAATAGTTTCGGAGAAAATCGGGTGTGACAGACAGACAGACAGACAGACACCGAAGTCACCTTATTAGTGCTCTATACGGAACACTAAAAATATATATTAAAAAAATTAGATAATGGCGGAGATATGAACCATCTTGTAGGACCCTCTTTTGAAAATTCTTGCCACCGGTGAAATTTTTTCTAAGTGAAGAATCATCCAAAAACTAAACCAATTATGTTTTATTGTAAAAAAATGTCATAGCTAAATAGCTGCGTATGGAAAAAAATTTTAATTTTTTTTTTGTAAAAGTCACAGCCATTCGAAAATAAAAAAATTTTGTGCTTAAAAAATTAATAAAAAATGAAAGGTGCATCCAATCGCAAAAACGTTGAGTCAACTTCAAGATAGTATTTTAAAGAATATGTGGTATAAATTTTCTCAAAATCGATTCTGTAGATCTTGAGATATTTGGCCACGAGCTTGAAAACAGTAGCTTCGAGAAAAACGTAAAAGAAAAAAGTACCGCGTCCGCGCCTTAAAAGACTAATATTTTTTTTGTATTACCTTCAATCTGCGATTCCATTTTGTAAATTTCAAGGGGCTACCCCTTAAATCGAACAATAATTACATTGTACAACTCATGTTTTCCTGACATCAAATGGCGATTTAAGAGGTTTAATTTTGTGAACACTTCCGCAAAATATGCCATTCTCAGACACTTTAATTACTTTATTTAAATCACACTAACGAAACACTCATAATGTTGTTTTTTTTCTGACGAGGCCACATTTTGTCTTAAAGGAAGAGTTAACATGCACAACTGCCGGTACTGATGTTACAGCGTAAGTGTATTAAAAACAAGGGTAAAAATTGAAAAATTCAAAATACAACTATTAGAAATAGGTATATGATATACTTAATAAAAGTTGGAGGGTTTTGTAAAATCTATCAAAAAAATAATAATATACAGGGTGTGCCATTTAAAAAATTTGAGATTTTTCAATTTAAAATAGTCGAAATGTATAAATTTATTTTGAACACCCTATAGCATCTAACTCAAATTTCTTTACGTATATCTTTTTTTCATCTCTATAGAACGAGGGTACTAATTATGAGTACTCCACCTTCAGAAACGGCGCTACTAGCAATTTTTTACAAAACTGAAAACTAGTATTTTTTTAAAAAATTGAAATATTAGAAAAACTACTAGGTTTAGGTATATAACATTATTAAGAAAAAAATTATAAAATTTTACGCAGTATTTAAAAATGAATTAGAAAATAGGTTGTTCCATTAAAAAAAACATCTATTATATTGGCCACACTTTTTTGAAGTACCCTGTATACTTAAAAATAATTTTAAACTATGCACCTTAACATTCCCTAAAACTATTATATTTAACATTTTTATGTCATTCCCGAAACAAATGAGATAATGAACTTTACTCTATCGTTGACTCACCCTGTACAAAGTTTTTTTAGCCATTACAAATAAGTTTGTGTCCGAGTCCTAGATACTCAATTGGGGCGTGTTTTGTGAAGTTACTTATACCTCCGTAACAATAATTTTTATTTTAAAAGCAAACACGGTACGGAACACTAATTGCGCAAGTTCGACTTAGTTTTTGAATTGCCAATATATTTTTCCAATATTGCCGTTTGAATTTGTAACGTGAAGACTTAAAATGATCGAGTTTCCTGTATCTACTATATTTGGTGAAGTACAGCTAAACCCATCGTCACTCTCACCAATTTCTATTATTTTAGAACTAAACATATCGGGCACTAAATTCAAAAACTCCCAAAAATATATCAGAAAAAGTATTAACTACGCAAAAAAACAATCAATAAAGAAATTTATGATAATAAACATCAAGTTGTATACAAAAAGCATATTTTTTAACATATTTTTTTATTATTTTTCAGGTGAGCACTCTCGACAAAACAACAATACAACTAATGGTCTGTAAGTATGTCTGTCAATTTAAAATGTTATTTTGCTGATCGTAGTGCTTTTTGTTACAAATATACCAGGTTTTAGATAAACGCTCATGGATATTTCAATCATTTTAATACGAGGTAAATTTCGTATTTGGTGAAACGAACAGGCAAGTTATCTGTTCCTTAACATTCCTAATAATGCTGATATTCTACCCTTAGGAAGATGTAGTATAATAAAATAAACTGTATTTTTATACAGCAGTCACATTCATGATATTTCACTTCTGACACAGGTATTTTGTTACCGTCACTTGTAACCATAGTTTCGAGTGTTGTTAATCGGCGTGATGACAGTAATAATGAATCACCGAAATTATGACTTTAAGTAATGAAATAGATTAAAAAGTTTCTAAAAAATGTTCTTATTTTTATATTAAAAGTGAAATTAATATTATTTTTGTTAAAATAAAAATGAAAAATACAGCAATCCCCCATGTTATGTGGAACACCAATCAAAGCGAATGACGTCATCCCTAAGTATACATTATTTCGGTCGAACTTCTCTTGTGTTAACCATAATCTCTGCACCGTTTATCAATTAATTTGCGGTTTTAAACTGCGGAGTTGCCTAGTTTTGTGTTACAAAAACTAGAACCAAGAAACGTTAACAATGGAAGGCGGATTTATCAAGGCAAATAGCTTTGATTTACGTAGAATTGATTTGTTGATGCTTGGAGAGTTTCTTGCGTCAAACAAAAACTTTTGCTCAGCAGAATTTAGAAATATCAAAATTTCTATGTAAGTATATAAGTAATATGTATAAAAACTACAATTTTTAGGTTAAGTTATGATTGTTATGAAAATGTTGATATATACTGAATGTAATTTTCCATATCATTTGGCAACTGGAACAAGAATAAAGTATCCATTAAATAAACAGTAGTGGATGATAACATTAAAGAAATAAAACCTAACTTCAATAGTACATTTATTAAAGCTACTTCTGTTTCTACAGCCAAGATTTCAGATTCTTTTAAATCAAATCTATTATTTATATTATGTTTAAAAACATGATTCTTTTATAAGGGAAAAAAACAAACATCAACCACAGCCTACCACAAAAAAAAGTGTTTTCAGATCATAAATTCTTTGACAGATTTATAAATTTATCAGCAACAAATTTTTCCAATCAAGAAACAGCCCTCTTAAACAAAGGTTTTAAACATAATATAAATAATAAATTTGATTTAACAGAATCTGAAATCTTGGCTGTAGAAACAGAAGTAGCTTTAATAAATGTACCATTCAACACGCCAAAAAAATACATTTGCGCAGATATTATAAAAAAGGAATTTCTTAGCAACAAACCAAATTTGGATAATGAAATAAATATAGCTAGAGCAATACAAAACAAGGCTAAAAATAATAATATCATTTTCACGAAAGCAGATAAGGGTAACACAATAGTCGCTATACAGTCCCTGGCCAAATTATTAGACGCACTGTATTTTTTTTAGTAATTTTATGTTTCTTAAGAGTTTTTATGCAATAATGGTATATTTAAACTACAATATTATTGATTTTTATTTAAAAGAATTGTTGTAGACTACATATTTGTATTTATTTTTAACATATGGCAACACTGTGTTGACAAAGTGATACATGAACGTAAAGAAGTACAAACCTGTATCAGTCGCGATCGAAATCGAGTCAGGTACGGACGTGTTTCTGTGGCTTTATGGACTGTGATTGTTTGTTTAACAGTTTTATACTACTCAGTTATTAGTTTATTTTGTATGCAGTGTTTTAAAAAAGTAATTGGACTATTTTCATTATGGGTAGAAAAGGCGATCTTTCACCACGTAAAAAAGCTGAAGTGAAGGCCCTTGTGATTGCGAAAACATTTACAAACCGAGAAATATCACGAAGATTGGAGGTTTCTGAAGCTAGTGTATGACGCATAAAAAAGAAAATTGAGTCAGGGAAGGAATTAAGCCCGAAAAGAAAGAAAAGATGCGGTAGAAAACCAATTTTCACTCCACGGTCAGAGAGATGTTTGAAAAAAATTTGTGTAGAAAACAGATTTGCTACCACAAAGGTAATAAAATCACAACTCCAGGATGCTAGCGTAAATGCTTCTGAGCGCACTGTTCGAAGAAAATTGAAAGAATTAGATTTTAAGGCCTGTCGCCCCGCCAGGAAGCCCAAGTTAACAGCTGCAATGAAAGCAAAGCGCCTGAAGTGGGCCAAACAATGGCAAGACAAAGATGTGGACTTCTGGAGATCGGTAAGATACAGCAATTTAATCAATAATTGATACATTATTGTCATTTTCAGTTAAATAAAGCAAATAAACATGGAAGATTATATATTTTTCCTATTTTTGACAGGTCTGCTTCAGTGACGAAAGCACATTCGAAATTTTGCAGAATAAAGCTCAGTATGTGCGTCGTCGTCATGGAGAAAAGTTTCATCCTGATTGTGTCGTCCCGACGGTTAAACATCCCACCAAAGTGATGATTTGGTCAGTCATCAGCGGCAAGGGCACTGGACGTCTGTACGTCGTCAAAGGAATAATGAGGCAAGATCAGTACAAAGAAGTATTACAAAATCGGTTGATTCCGCAACTCAGAGAATGGTTTCCAAATGGGGAACCATTCACTTTCATGCAAGATGGAGCTCCCTGCCACACTGCTGGGTCTGTTAAAGCTTTTTTGGCAGAAAAAAATATCCCTCTGTTGGATTGGCCCCATTGAAAATGTGTGGGAGCTGATGAAAAAGAGAAGTGGCTAAAGATGTGATTACCAACAAAACCCAGCTCCTAGAAAAGATTATTCATGTGTGGAATCATCATCCTCAAATGCAGGAGACAGTACAATCTTGCATTGATAGCATGCCGCACAGAATTAAAGCTTTGATAGCGGCTAAAGGTGGCTCAACTAAATATTGACTTTTACTAACATTAATTTCACTTTTCTTTAAAACTTAATAAACTTATGCTTTTCTAAATTAATGCTGTTTTATTTATGTCAAATAAATAGGTAATTGATTGGATAATATAAAAATAAAAAACAAATCAATTTAAAATAATAAAACGGTACAATATCACTCGGTAATTAATATTTTACATGAAATCTCCAAAAATTAGGTAATTGGATTTGTGATAATATAAAAATTAAAAAACAAATCAATTTAAAAAAATGCATTTTACATGAATCATGCAGTCCGTCTAATAATTTGGCCAGGGACTGTAGATCAACAACAATATATAGACAAAACATTAGAATTTATTAAGAAAGGAAATTTCAAAATATTACTTAAAGATCCGACAGAAAAATTCAAGAAAGATATTAGAACAGCGTTAGCTAAAGCTTCTAGCATCATATCAGACAACCAAATCTCAAAATTAACAGTCATGAATCATCAGCCTCCTCTACTTTATTCATTAGTCAAATTACATAAAGAAAATCATCCTATTAGACCTGTAGCCTCCTACATATCGGCCCCAGCTTACAAACTCTCAAAATTTCTCATAGATATCATTAAAACGAACATTAATTTCACCCCAACTTACACAATAAAAAATTCGTTAGAATTAAGGGACAAAAATTTCCAACGTCTTTCTATCAGATAATTCAAAACTAGTATCATTTGACGTCCAAAACCTTTTCCCTAACATACCCCCGGATGAAACAGTAAAAATCATAAAAACATTTCTAATCAAAAATAAAGTTAATATCGTTATACAACAAGACATACTAAATTTATTAAACACGAGCCTCAATCAAAATTATTTTTATGTTAATAGTACGTTTTATAATAGTTCTGAGGGTCTCATAATGGGTAGTCCACTTAACCCGCTTTTAGCAGAAATTTTTATGGATAACCTAGAAAAACAAATACATCGACAAGAATTTAGCAAATCATTTTTGTATTGGTACCGATATGTAGACGACATCTTTGCTTGTTTTAATGGTACAGAGCGTCAACTTGACAATGTTTTTAACTATATAAACTCAATACATAAAAATATTAAATTCACTATGGAAGTAGAAGTCGACAATAAAATAATTTTTTTCTTGACTTAACGATAACCAGACATTACAGCAAACACAAATTCTCTATTTTTCACAAACCCTCACATATAGATACTACAATAAACATAAAATCAGCTCACCCCCTACAACACAAATTGGCAGCTTACCACAGTATGTTGCATAGACTTGTAAGTGTCCCCTTATCTGTAGATAATTTTAATGAAGAATTAAATCTAATAAAACAAATTGCTGTTAACAACGGATATTCTCCTGACACCATAGACTCAATTCTAAACAAGAAATTAAAAAATAAAGCTATTTCTTTAGGATACGCCAAGAAAGAAAACACAGGGAAAAAATTTAATGTTTTAACCTATTTTGGTAACACGTCAGAGAAAATTAAAAACCACTTAAACAAATATAATATCAACATAGCTTTTAGAACAAATAACTCGTTAGAAAAATTCATTAAAAACGCAAAGGGAAAACAAAATAGATCAAAAAAATCTGGAGTGTATCAGTTAAATTGTGGTTCTTGTCATAAAAGTTACATAGGTCAGACAGGTCGCTCATTCGAAACTCGGATTTTAGAACATAAAAGAAGCTATTTAAAAAACAAAACTGACTCAGCGTACAGTAATCATTTAACAGAATCAAATCATCTTTTTGACGATAAATTTAAAAGTCTACACATACAAAACAAAGGCGTAAAATTAAACCTATTAGAAAATTTAGAAATAAATAGAATTAAAAATTCAGACATCATTTTAAACGAACAAAAAGATACCTGTCTGGCCCATGGTAACTCCCAATTTATACAACTAATATTCAGAAAGGATTTCCCAGCAATATTCATTAGCATATAGTATTAATTTTATTAGCTATCTACCTTAGGTATTTATAAAAATGTAACAACACTAATACTCAAATATCATTTTGTATCAGAAGAAGCTATAGTATAGCGAAACGCGTCATACAGTTTCAGTGAAACTAAATAAAGTGGAAATTTAACAATATTAGTCTTTCATTACATTTTAACAGTCCTTCCTATTTAATAAAAAAAAAACTTATCAAATAACAACAAAGTAATACATTTTCAATTACGTTAGCCACATGATAACAGTTAAACTGGATCGAAATCAACGCAAACACTACTGTAGCGCCAACGTGGTCAAATTTAAACATGCAAATTGATGGGATTTGTGATTAATTATTCCAAAGCCATTAGTCCATTTCCACACAATGCCGGCCTGCCAAATAATCATGGCAATTTATGATTGTGTGGACACAGCTTTCATTAACTTCGTTTTAAATATTTTATTGTGTTATTTGAATACTGAAGGATTATATTGCAATTTTAAAGGCTACGTCCGGTATGTAAGGTGTACGTATTTTTAAAGAACATAATATAATTACTTTTTGTAAAGGAGGCGTGAAGTTGTCAGTCATCTCCTTATGTAGTAACAAATTTACAGTTCTTGTGCGGCCGTTGTCATCCTCGAATAAGTATGAATAGATTATTGGACCTTTACTGGAAGTAAAATTTGCTTTTTACTATTTTTCCCTCTTTCCTTCTATTTTTTGTGATTTAATCTAATTCCTCCTCTTTTAAATTATTTTTGGCTATTTTTCAAATTTCTATAACTTTTTTTCTAATTTTACTTTCTCGTCTTTGGAATTACTTACTTACTTTTCTACTGTTTTATCATCTTGTTTTGTTTATCCAATTTTTAAAAGTTTTTTTTTTTTTTTTTTCACTTTTTTTTTATTTCTTGCCTCTTTTTATAACTTTTTTTTATTTTTTCTTTCATTTATTCGTATTCTTTTCTAAAAAAAAAAGGCACAAAATGGGAAAAAAAAATGAGAAAAATATAAAGGGAGAAAATAGAAAAATGAATAAAAAATGAAAAAAAAAAACCAGAACAAATAAGAGCAAAGTAGGATAAAATCGTAATATTGCTGTATCCAGACTATGCAATTTCAAATGCTTTTTTTTCTGCACTAGTAGGAAAAAATAATAAAAAGTAAGAAAGACCAGAAAAACAAGGAAAATAGATCGGGAAAAAACTTGCAACATGACAAATATACTCTGTCAGAGTCACACGAAAATCCCAACAATAATACAGGATTTTTACCGAAGATTTCTTCAGCCTTTAACTCGTCCACTTCTGGACATAGGCCTTTCCTAATATTTTCCATTTTGCCCTGTCTTGTGCTTTTTGGTGTCAGTTTCCACCGGCTATCCTCTTGATATCACCTATCCATCTCAATTGAGGTATACCTCTACTTTGTTTTGTCTCCCTAGGTCGCCACTTTATGATTTTCAGTGGCCATCTTTCATCTTACAGTCTTACGACTGTCCAGTCCATTGCCACTTCGGTTCGGCAATCCGCTCTATAACATCCGTAGCCCCTGTTCTTCGACGGATCTCTTAATTTCGGACTCAGTCATTCAGAGACAACCCCAATATTGACCTTTCCATTGCCCTCTGCATTACTCTCAGTCTATTGGCGTTCTTCTGCGTTAGACACATTGTTTGCATTCCGTATGTTGTTACCGGTAGAATACAGGCATCGAAAACTTTCCTTTTTAAATTAATCGGGATACTACTATCTCTCAGAACAAAGGAGAGTGCCTCAAATGCTGCCCAGGAAAGCTGTATTCGCTTGGTAACCTCCCTGTATGTTGTGGTTTTCAATCGATATATGTGGGTCTTCTAGGCTCATTATTTTTGTTTTTGAGTGATTCATTTTGAGGCCAACCCGGTTCGACTCATAACTCGGTTGTTGCAGCATTAATTCCAATTCGTTCAAGTCACTTGATATCAACACAATGTCATCCGCAAATCGGAGAAGCTTCAGATATACTCCGGCAATTCTGATTCCTTTATCTTTCCATGGTAGTTTCTTAAAGACATCCTCGAGTACAAGTATAAATAGTTTTGGTGATATAGTGTCTCCCTGACGAACGCCTCTTTCGACTTTAATGCTATTGGTTTTCATCTCTTCATCTAACTTTATATAAAGAGAAGCAAGCGTTTTTGTAGATATTTTCAAGCAGTGTAGTATATTGAGTGTTAATTCATCCTCGGTCCATGGCTACTAATATGTATCCAATTTTGACTGTGTCAAGAGCTTTCTGGAAGTCGATAAAGGCTAGGTGTATTTGTACATTATATTTAGTTGTTTTCTCTATAAGGGATCTTATGGTTTGCATACGGTCACTTGTGCTGTAGCCTTTGGGAAACTAGTCTGTTCCACGAGTTGGTATGTGCCAAACTTTGATGTTAGTCGATTGATAATAATTTTTGTAAATAGTTTGTACAAGTGGGACAATAAATTTATTGATCTGTAGTTTTCTATATCCGCTGAGTCTCCTTTCTTAAACAGCAAGATGATTTCTGCATCAAACCAGCTTTCCGGAACTTTTCCTTCCTGTACGCATTTATTAAAAAGCATACGGATACATTTTTCTAGCGTTGGTTCTCCAAACTTCAACATTTCAGCTGTAATTGTAAACCGAAGATTACTCGTTGCTTTATCTACTACCAGCGACTCGAATTTTACCAGCAATTTACCTAGCAAAATTACCGTATTAGAAATCTTAAATTCACCGTCTGGACAAAGGTTCGCCCTGAACCAAAAAAAATCCATCGAGCCACTGTGCCTCGTAAACCACCACAAAAAGTTTTTTTCTTGATTTATTATGATAATTTAAATCTGAAATCTCGCCAATATAACGTCGACTTTTCGGTTTCTCTCCATAATTCCTCCCGTCTAGCTCCTTATTTCCATTTCCTAATTGTTTCCAAATGAGCTTACACTAATCCAATAAATGCATTTGGTCGCTCTGGCAAGCAAATTTAAGCAGCTCCTCCTAATTTGCTAAATTTCCTGAATTTCTTACTATTTAAGAAAGATTTTATGCTGAATTTGAGCATTCGTCTTGCGAAAGAGTCGCCCTTTTCTTTGTATTAAATTAAATACGATTTAATTGGTCGTAAAATTATAATTTATTTTGATGTTGGAGATATTTTATACTTTATTTTGCTTTGAAATATTTCTGAAAATATAATAAGCTCTTGACAATAGGAACTGCGATTAAAGCTTCGACAATGTGGTTGGGAGAGCTTCATACAATACAACATTTTGTACGAAGTTATTTTCTTTAAACTTTTTAGCTATGAAAGAAAACTTGCACAACTTTAAAAACATATATTTTTCTACCTAACTACCAGTTACACGAATATACTGTGTGTCAAGTGCCTCTCGAGTTGTTTCATTCCATCTAAAATAAACCTTGTTAGTGCCTCACGAACCTGAAAGGTGTATCGGAAGTTATGGCTTTGGGGAAAGAGATCCTCGAGGAAAAAAATTAATAAACTTTTCACTCCAAAATAGCCTATTCATCATGAAACACGTTTTTTCCAAAAAAACACCCAAATCGAAAGTGGACATGGATGAGCCCAAATGAACAAGTTTTCAACTGGAAGCGACCATCGATTGGTGAGATCAAAGATAAGACTGAATATAAAAAAAAAGAGAAAAACTTACAAGGAAGAATATCAAAAATAGCAAATTGAAAATCCAACAGAACTTTCAAAGACAGTAGAACAAAATCTGCAGCAGTTAGACGTAAATTCTGCAGAACACCTGAATAATGCTCTTGTTAAAACAATAAAAGATAACCAACCAAAACAACCAAAAAAATTGGAAAAACTAAGTGAACCGACAAAGAAGCGAAGAGAAATGGCAAGCAGCAATACACAAGATCACAGAGCTCTCAACAAAGCAGTATCAACATCAATAAGAGGATATATTAGAAAGTTTAACATCGAACAAGTAACAAAAGTAATCGAGGAAAATAAAAGTCTAAAAGTTTTGAGATCCAAATTATCTACGGGAACAAAAATTATACAAAAACTAAAGAATGAAGATGGAAGAGTGTTAACGGGTAGGGAAGAGATTATGAATATTGTTGAAGGTTTTTATAAACAGCTTTATTTATTTATTTACGGGCAGACCCATTTTGTACATAGTATTTACAGAAAAATTTCAATAATATAGTAAAGTTATAACAATACAATAACAACACCAGTAATTATCATTTCAAAAACTCAGTGGACTGTCAACAGTTTTTCTTTTAAACGTTTTAAAGAGAGATTAAAAAAAAACAAGATCCGCTTCACTGGCACCATTAGTGATTCTAGTGATCGGCGAGAATAGGCCATAGTTACATCTGTGGTACCTCGGGGCAAAGAGTACGTGGTCCCTTATTGATCTTAGTGGAACATGAAAATTTATCAGACTCAAGAGACCAGAGCAGTCTATATTTACAAGTCGAAATAAAAAAAATATATCAGCAACTTTCCTACGTCTTGAAAGTGATTGCAGCTGAAGTCTTCGTAGCTGGTCCCCATAGGCAGTGATGTTCCACTTAAATTTGCAAGAGACATATCTAGCATACTTCCTCTGTACCCTTTCAACACCCTCAATATGCACAGCATACGATGGCGACCACACACATGACAGATACTCCAAAGAAGATCTCACCAAGGCCTTGTACAAAATATTCACGCTATCTACGGTCTGAAAATTCCTAGTATTCCTACAGATGAAGCCAAGGAGTTTAATACATTTGCTAGTAATAAAGTCATAATGAATATGAAAATCAAGCTTAGTGTCCAAATAAATACCCAAGTCACACAATGAGGAGACTCTTTCGAGAAGACAATTATTAATCCTGTAGTCATACAAAAGCGGAACTTTCACTCGAAGGAACGACATAATCTTACATTTTTTTAATATTTAGTTTCATTTTTTTCTCCTGCACCACTCACTCACCATATCCAAGTCTCCCTGCAGTCTCATAGCATCGTCAACAGAATGAATCGCCATAGACAATTTCAAGTCATCTGCAAAAAACAAGGGCCTAGAAAATAGAATCATCTTTCGTAGGTCGTTAATAAATATATTAAACAGCAACGGGCCCAGGTGGCTACCCTGCGGCACACCCGATGCAACAAATACCTTACTCGACACAAAGCCCTTTACTTTAACAAACTGTTTCCTGTATGTAAGGTAGCAGGTCAACCAATTCAGTAGTGATCCAGAAAACCCATAACCTCTTAACTTCCCTATCAGGATATCGTGGTTGACTGTGTCGAAGGCCTTGCTGAAATCCATATAAACCAAGTCAACCTGACCACCCGCCTCCATCACATCAATTGTACTTTGAACCAACAAGATTAAGTTTGTAGCCGTCGATCAACGAAACCGTGCTGTTCCGGCACCAAAAAAGGTTTTATGAATGGTTTTAATTTGTCGCAAACAATTTTTTCGAATACTTTTGGAATAGAACTTAGAATGGAAATAGGTCGATAATTTTTAGCGTCTGATTTGTCGCCGGACTTAAATACTGGAGTAATGAAACTATATTTCCATTGGTCAGGAAAAACACCGCTCTCTAGGGACATTTTAAAACACTAATAACGACACACCGTATGAGATTCCACAGATTCAAAATCAAGGTCAGAAGATATTTCCGAAAGATCATACATAGTCTTGAGTGAGATGAAAAAAAATAATAAGTTTCCAGGTGACGATGGTATTGTGGTTGAAGCTATAAAGCTGACTGGATCTACTGTCGTCAGGATCCTCACAATACTGTTTAACCTATGTCTTACTAAGTCTATAACATCAACGCAGTGGAACAACGCTATTATCATTTTCCTCTATAAAAAAGGCGATTCAACAGATCTATCAAACTACCGTCCTATAAGCATCCTCTCCCATATTTATAAGATGTTCACAAAAATATTGACAAAACATTTGACCTCAAAGCGACTTCTACCAAACACCCGATCAAGCTGAATTCCGAGCAGGCTATAGTGTCAATGATCACCTTTTGACTATTAAGTTAATTGTGGAAAAGTGTGTCGAATATAATAGGCGTTTAATATTAATCTTCGTGGATTATGAGAAGGCCTTCGATTCAGTGAACCAGAAGACTCGTGCTGAATGCTGTATAAATTCAAGGTACATCGAAGTACTAAGACATATCTACTGTCAGGCAACATCAACAGTTAAATTACATAGGAAAACAAATAACTTCCAAGTCGAAAGAGGTGTGCGCCAGGGTGACATTATTTCCCTAAAGTTGTTTATCACCCTTCTGGAATACATGTTTAAAAATCTAAATTGGACCAACATGAGCAGAAATATAAATGCAGAAATGCTGAATAACTTGAGATTCGCCGATGACATAGTCCTGTTAACTGATCGCGCAGATCATGCGAATGTCATGCTTAATACCCTAAAAGAACAGTCTCATAAAATTAATCTAAAGATAAATTTTTTGAAGACCCAATTTATGACAAATCTAGTTTTTACAAGCCACTATCAGTAAACGGGGTAAACACTGAACAAGTCATGTCACATAAATATTTGGGACATGAAATTAAGTTGGGCAGAGATAATCAGACTCATGAATTACAACGGAGGGTCACTCTAGTTTGGGCCGCATTTGGCAAACTACGAGAAAGGCTGAAATCAGGCATACCTATTTGCCTTAAACGAAATGTCTTTAACCAATGTGTGTTACCTGTGCTTACATATGGAGCAGAAACTCTAACTTTGACAAAGAAGACAATAAATAAGATAAGGGTAACTCAAGCGGCAATGGCGCGATAAATGTTGGGTTTGTCTCTTCGAGATAAAGTTCCAAATAAAGAAATTAGAAACTGAACGAGAGTGATAAATGCAGTTGAGAAAATTCTATATTTGAAATAAAATTGGGCCGGTCATCTAGCCAGAATGCAAGATAACAGATGAACTAGGAACGTGTTGGAATGGTGACCTAGACAAGAAGCGTGTAGGAATAGAGGAAGACCTCCCACCAGATGGACAGATGATCTAAGAAGAGTAGCGGGAAACTGGATCCAAGAAGCCCAAGACTGGGCTTCTTGGATCCAGTGGGAAGATTAAGGGAGGCCTATGTTCAGCAGTGGACACTAAGGGCTGATATATGATGATGATGATGATGATGAGTGCTTCAAAAACGATCCTACAGCGACTTTCAACGTAATAATTGTGGAAAATTTCCGACCCCTGATGTTTTTCTTTAGATATTTCAATAAAAGGAACTCTTTGTCCCTCTCAATCTTTACACCCCAATAGGAGTATCGGTGACATTACGCGACGTGACTTGACTCATGCATACCCATACCAAAGAGAGATCTTACTTAGTTAAACCATCTTGCTGGAGACCGTCCCCTTGATCTTCTACCTTCCACGTTACTACAAACTTTTTCATGGTATCCATTTTCCTCATAATGTGTCCAAAATATTTCAAGTACTGTCTATTAATTCTATTTGAAAGTCGGCCACTTATACTAAGCTCTTCAAGAATAGATACATTAGTACGATATTCGGTATATAATACTTTGAGGATTTTTCGATATGCCTACATCTCAAACGCATCGATTCATCTCTTGTCAGCTTGTTTAATGGTCCATGTTTCCGATGCGTAAGTAGTTATGGGTAATATAAGGCTGGATAACAATCTTTACTTTGTGTTTTTTGTGACAGTTGAATCTATTCAGACCTTAGTGAGTTTGATCGTCGCATTTCTATCCATAGCTAAACGTCTTCTTACCTCCGCTTCACAGTCATCAGTGGTAATTATGAGGGATCCCAAGTAGTTGAAATGGTCTACAACAGTGAAACCAGCTACTTCATTCATGTGTGATAGATCTTCATTACGACAAACAATCACTACTTTTTGTATTAATTGTCAATCCATAGTTTTTGCTAGTGATTTCCAGGCACTCCATAATTGATTCTAGGTCTTGTATTGAAGTTGCAAGTATAACGGTATCATCCGCATATCTAAGGTTACTTAGTTTTTGTCCACCGATTGTCGCACCCCCACTCCAGCCATCCAAAACAGACCACATTGTGTGTTCACTATATATGTTAAAAAGTAAAGGGTGACAGAATACAGTCCTGTCTGACGCCGGCTTCTACGTTAGAGGGATCGGAAAAAGAATTATTTAGTTTAATTCTGCCATTTGTGCTCTCCTACAGAGATCGGATAAAAGGAACTCACACGGCAATAAATCAAACCTACAGGGTGGATGTGGTAAGTCAATGAATACGTAACTCTTGGAATTGACTTGAACTGTATGAGTCTTGTGGTCTCTGCAGTCCTTAAATTCGGATATTTTTTTCTAATGACCTGTTTCAGGTTTTGGATTATCGTTCCGTAAACCTCTGCATCAATTGTGGTCCCCTTTTCCACATATTTAATAAGCACAATTTCTTTACAGTCTCAAAAACTTTCGCCATCAACTTTCCAGAAGCCTATTGAGTTTTCGCCATGTTTAGAGGTTGAAAGCCCGGATGACCCCGTTGCATCGGCCTTACTTCGTGGAAGGATCCCAAGCCTTGCCGCTTGTCACAATTCGTGAAAAATAAATCATTGTTCTCAATAGAGAACCCCATATATGTTATACGCCTCTATAGCTAGATTGAGTGAGAAGCGTGTCGCCGTTAGTAGATCCTAAATGCTTGTTTCTCTCTCGCACCGTAACACAGAATTTCGCACGAACGCACATGCGTTATATAAGAACATATTAATTCTGCGCCAGTTTCCGCAAGTTATATAGTGTATATAAGAGGCACGCATGCGCGTTAGCAATCTGCTCATGCGCGTTAACAATCTGCTCTCTTCTTTCGTCTATCTTTAATGGGACTCGCTTCCTGTACAGGCGAAGATGGGTGTCTCTATAAGGTGCGGAAAAAATGCTACCACAAATTCCTGAGGTCAAAATATGACGATCTAACTCAATTTACCTCAGTCCAAAAGTGGATAATTTCGGAGATACAGAGTGTTAAAAGTTCAATTTGGTTTTAGTTCTTCATAAATAATTTTTTTAATAATTTGTGTACTGTCACAATTTTCGGCTAAAGGGGGTTTTTTGAGGTGAAAAATTGAAATCTGCATTTATTTTGTTTGTAAAATTTAGAGGGCACCATCTGCGGTACTTTGCACACATTTAAAACGAAATAGCTTTTTTGAGCCATACTGTATTTTACTTTTACATAAAAAAAGATATACCTAGTAAGAGTTTATTTGAGCAGCCGTTTTTGAGATATCTGGATTAAAACAATTCATTTCGATTATGGCTAGATCTAAATTATTCTGATAAATGAACATAATTTGAAGCGAAAATTCACTGTCTAAATTTTGAATAAAAATTCTTCTTTTCCAGCTTTTAAAGGTATACCTGGTATGAGCTGAGTTTTTGGGATATTTGGATGTAATTTTTTGATTTCTTACCCAAATTCACACTTGCATTGCATTGCCACAAGAATAACACCTAAAATTAAAAAAACAAGTAAATGTGTTGTTAATTTAATTCTCTAGTAAAAACAGTGAATAAGATTTATAAACAACAAAAAGTTAATTAAAAAATATATTATAAATTTTCAAAATGTCCTCCATTTTCGTGTGTACAAAAATTAATACGTCTTAAAAGATTTAATTGGACTCTCTGGAGCATTTCGGCATCATTTCTCAAAGCCTCAATTCCAGTTTGAATACGTCTCCTTAATTTATCTTCTGTACCAACTGGCCTAGAATATACAAGGGTTTTCAAAGTTCCCCATAAAAAGTGATCCATCGGGGTCATGTCAGGGGATCGAGCTGGCCAATTTGCGGGTGCATCATTACCTCTACCATCTATTTGGATACTGTTCGTTTAAATAACTACGTACGTTTAACGTAAAATGTGGAGGAGCACCGTCGTGCATAAACCACATTCTTCTTCGAAGTTCCAAGGGCAGTGGATCTAATAATTCTGGTAGTTCGTTTTGCAGATATTCCACATAATTTTCGCCATTTAGTCGAAGTGGTAAAATGACAGGACCAATTATGAAAGTGTCTATGATTCCTGCCCAAACATTGATCTTAAACTCATGCTGATAATGGGTTATTTTAGTCGCATGAGGATTTTCTTCTGTATAGACATGTTCATTGTGCAAATTAGTTATGCCACTTCGCGTGAAACAGGCTTTATCTGTGAATAAAATTCTTCGTGTAAAATTCCTATCTTGATTTCTGTGTTCTTGGATAAACCGGCAGAAAGCTAGGCGGTGAATCATGGGATAAAAGATCTTGTACCTCTGGAACATGAAATGGATGCAGTAGTTGTTCTCTGGTCACCCTATTAACAGTATTTTTGCTTACCTTTAGCTCTAAGCCTAATCGTCTGCTGGTGCCGATTCAGAATATCTTCCTCAACCTCTGGAGTTCTTACCGTACGTGCACGACTATAATTAATAGAAACAGGTGCAAACCTACCCGTTTCACGAAGACGTCTTTCAACTGCCGCGAAGGTTCTCTGGTTCGGTAAGCGACGATTCGGAAATCTTTCACTGTATACTCTGCAAGATTTTAAACCATTTCCTTGGCAATATCCAAAAACCAATAACATATCGGTCATTTCTTCATTGGTATACTGTACGGCCATGACGAAAATTAAATTTGTAAATTGTTCGACAATTCACCGGTGCTTGCTAATTCTCTTTCATGATGTTCCAGTACTACTCGCAATTTAAAACATAAACACCGGCAAAAAAAAAAAAGCGACAACCTACTAAAAGATAGGTCTAATTCATCCTATTCTGATCAAAATGTAATGCTTGAATGGTTTTAGATTCGATTTGACACCAGTCAGTTTTTAGTGACAGTTAATTTATTATAACGCCTTTGCTTCAAATTGTGTTCATTTATCACAATAATTTAGACCTAGTCATAAACGAAATGAATTGTTTTAATCCAGATATCTCAAAAACGGCTGCTCAAATCAACTCTTACCAGGTATATCTTTTTTAGGTAAAAGACGTTGGAGAATAAGAAATTTTATGTAAAAGTAAAATACAGTTTGGCTCAAAAAAGTTATTTCGTTTCAAATGTGTGCAAAGTACCGCAGGTGGCGCCCTCTAAATTTTACAATGAAAATGAATGCAGATTTTAATTTTTCACCCAAAAAAAAAAACCCTCTTTAACTGAAAATTGTGACAATACACCAAATATTATAAAAATTATTTATGAAAAACTAAAACCAAATTGACCTTTTGACACTCTGTATCTCCGTATCCACTTTTGGACTGAGGTAAGTTGAGTTAGATAGTCATATTTTGACCTCAGAAATTTGTGGTAGCATTTTTTTTTTCCGCACCTTTTAGAGATACCCTGTATAAATAACTACTCTGATAATACAAATTTTTCTCATGTTTCGAACTCTGCCGGTCACTGTATAGGTTTCTAGTAGATACTTGATTTCATCCCTCGTAGTCGTATTGTATAAAGGCCACAACATTAAAAAAATTGCTAAAACACGCACGATCCACCTTCTTTCTCTCCGACATAACATTACAAAAATATGCATAAAATTAGCACATAATATCCATATTTTTTCATTCTTTGGGAACCCCTATTACGGTAATTATACCACAGGTAGTTAGGAACATTCCGAACGAGCATTTTAACTTCCAACAATGCAATCTTTTTAAAATGAGGTATCATAAAAATTAAATGTTTCTTATGGGAAACTCCTTTCAACATAAGCTTTGGTATGCGGCTGAATACCAGATAACTTCTTTTTATACACAAGGTAGCCTTTCACTTACATATGTTTTCTCTATTATTAATTTTAGTACAATCAGATCCATAAAAGTATTCAATTATTAATCTTTATATTAAAAAACGAGTTATAAAGGAAAAAAACTTTATCGTACACCACGTTTCTCTCTGATGGGTTGTTTAAGGTTCTTCCATTTTTGCGTCATGACAGGGTCACAATAGAACCTCTACCTCTCATCGTCTGTCACGATTTGCGAAAATTATCGTGAAAACCTAAAACGTAACAAAATGTCGTCAAAGAACTTGACAACCAAGCAATTTTTCTATGACATAAGTCTCAACACCCTCATATACCAGGTGTACAAGTATGAAATGCAGATTTCAGACAACAGATGCTGCATCAATGCAGTTTGTGCTATAAAGATTGGACACTGCGCCATTTTGTTGTGTAATCAACAAGTGTCAGACGCGCACGAGTGATAAATTTTAAAAGTGTGTGCATAGTGTTGTGTTGTGTTCAATATGTCGAAATTTATACCGAACAAAGAGCATTCGCGGACAGCATTAATTTTTTGTTTTCATTTGAAGAAAACTGCTGTTGAATCATACCGATTACTTCGAGAAGCTTATGGTGAATATGCTTCATCGCAAAATACGTGTGAACGATGGTTTCTGTGTTTCAAGAGTGGTGACTTCGATGTTGCAGACAAGGAACGTGGAAAACCCCCAAAAAAATACGAAGATGTGGAATTGGACGATGATGATTTGCAAACACAAAAACAACTCGCCGAGCAATTGGACGTTAGTCAACAAGGTGTTTCCAGTCGGATACGAGAGATGGGAAAGATTCAGAAGCCCGTAGATGGGTACCACATGAGTTGAACGACAGGCAGATGGAAAAGCGCAAACACACGTGTGACATTTTGCTCGCTCGGTACAAAAGAAAGTCGTTTTTGCAGCGTATAGCTACAGGGGATGAAAAGTGGATTTATTTTTAGAATCCCAAGTGCAAAATATCATGGGTAGCACCATCTACATCGACCGCAAGATCGAATCGCTTTGGCAGAAGGACGATGCTCTGTGTTTGGTGGGACCAGAGGGACGTGGTCTATTATGAGCTGTTAAAACCTAGGGAAACGGTTAATACTAAACGTTACCAACAACAATTGACCGATTTGAACTGTTCGCTACTTGAAAAAAGGCCAGAATACCGAAAGAGGCAACACAAAGTCATTTTTCTTCATGACAATGCTCCATCACATACGGCAAAACTAGTTCGCGGCACGTTGGAAGCACTCAGGTGCGAAGTTCTACCCCATGCGGCTTACTCACCAGACTTGGCTCCTTCCGATTACCACTTGTGCGCATCGATGGGTCACGCACTTGCTGAGGAGCGCTTTGGTTCGCAACAAAAGGGGAAGATTTTTACTGGCGTGGTATTCACAAATTGCACGAAAGATGGGAAAAATGTATAACAAGCGATGGAGCATACTTTGAATAAAGCACTTTTTATCATTCTTCCGAATTTAACATGTTTTTTTAGAAAAAAAAGCCCGCATTTCATACTTGTACACCTGATAATATTATCCAAATGTGAATTTTTACGTTCCCGACACTCTTCTAAGCGAGTAATGAAATGATTGATCACTGATCGGCACGTTGTTTCCATAATCGGAGATATTTTTAGCAAATATACTCTTTCAGGAACTGATAATAATTGTTACTGTAAAATTTACTTCTGAGATACCTCCACAAGAAAAAAATCCATTGGCCTCAAATCGTGGAAGCCAACTTATGTCATCTTTTTTACAAATCATTTACTTCGAATAACTGACAAAGATATATTTAAAATGTGAGTATTCATTTCATCGTGCCCAGACCAGTTTCTCTAGTCATCTTCTCCTTATTTCCATGCTTTCTCCTGATGAAGGTTGGCGACCACTTCTCTAAATGTTTTTCTGTCCTTCGCAACATGAAACAACTCCCTCACATTCATGCCAGTCCATTCTCTTATGTTTCTCAACCAAGAATTTCTTTCTTTTGACACCTTTCTATCGACAACTCTTCCATGCATGATGGTTTGTAATAGTGAATATTTGTCTTTTTTCAGTACATGACTTCGTACTTTTATGATTGTCAGTTTTCTGTCTTGGTCTGTCTTTCGTAGGACTTCGTCATTAGTGATCTTGGCTGTCTTTGGAATTTTTAGTATTCTTCGATAGAGCCACATTTCAAGTAATTCTAGATTTTCAAACATCTGAACCAAGCCAACGAACCTCGAATAATCTCCAGATTTGTATATTCAGACCTTACATTTCTCTCATTACTGTTGCTAGTTTTCCGGCCTGAAATAAGGTTGTTATATTTACAGTTTTGGGTTTCCACTTGGAGATTCTTCTGTGTGTGGGGTGTAAGGGACATCGGAGAGTCGGGCCATTTCTTGACTCGCATTCGTAATGGCTATTCTTGAGAAAGTTAATGTAATGGTTTCTCCTTGCTTTTTACATCGTAGTACCACACCCGGGGCAATCTATACGTGATCGTTGTCTATGAGTATCTGGTGTCAAGTCATTCTTTAATAGCATTGACCTAATAATGATAAGGCTGCTGCCTTCATCATGGAATAGAAATGGGTGAGAATAATGGGTTGTTTGATAGGAATTGAGGTTGGGAACATGGTATCTCCCTGAACTGGTCATTGAGAGAGTTCCATGGCTCGCGTGGGCAAAGTCGCATCCCTGAAATAGATCTGCCCTTCTCTGAGAATTGAGAAGAGGAGTCTACCCGCTACCCGTCTCTGGTTATAAGCATTAGGATTTTGTAAAGCGAGTTTGAAATGTTCGCAAACATCTCTGTATATTTCTCCGAATAGTTGTGCGGCCTCTGTCATGCTCAAAAAAGTACTGGTCGATTATTCTACGTTATTGAAAACGCATTTGAATATCACTGGGATAAGTTTATTCACTATTTTTAAGGACAATTTTTACAAGGAAAATGATTGTGAAAAGAAAGAGAATATTTTACGTTGTATTCATCTTTTGGTATGTATACAAAATAAGGAAGGAAGAAACAAGTGTGTTTTATTTTTCTGGTGTGTTAATTAAAATATATGTTTCGTATAAAGTGTAGTTTTAACAACTTTGTCGGAATGCTTTTACAGATTCAAAATAGAATTCTATTTCTATTATATTTCTACACTTGTGTACAAATATTTTTAACAAGTAATTGTGATAACTGCCTAGATATATATATATATATATATATATATATATATATATATATATATATATATATATATATATATATATATATATATATATATATATTTATATTTATATATATTTATATTTATATATATTTATATATATACTAGCCGGGCCCGCGGCTCCGCTCGCGTGGACTTGATTCACCACTATCGTCACTGCTTATTCCTTAATTTACCCAACGTAATAAAATATCTCCCATTATTTCCCCGTATCTCTCAATATTTCTCCTTATCTCCCATTATCTCTACATAATTTCGATTATCTAGGCTTAACTCTGTTCATCTCCCAATATTTCTCCTTATCTCCCATTATTTCTCCTTATCTCCCATTATCTCACCATAACTCCCATTATCTAGACTTATCTTTGCTTATCTCCCATTATTTATATTTATCTCCCATTATCTCACCTTATCTCCCATTATCGAGCCTTATCTCGACTTATCTCCCATTATTTCTCCTTATCTCCCATTATCTAGGCTTATATCGAATTATATAGAACATATGTTTAAATTTATAAAAACACGTAAATCGGATAAGTGGTTCTCAAGTGATAAGCGCACTAACGGTCAGACAGACGTTGCATTTTATATATATTCTAGATAGAAGATTATAGATAACCTAGCCAGAGAACAAATGTATGAATTTAAAAAAAAAAACACGTAAATCGGATAAGGGGTTCTCTAGTGATAAGCGCACTAACGGACAGACACACAGACAGAGAGACGTTGCATTTTATATATATTATATTCTTTGCTACATAATATTGTTCCATATTTAATGCTTTACGCAGTGTATTGCAAGAGAACGCGCTAGCGGCAAACTTTTTTCCGACTTGATTCACTATTATCGTCACGGCTTATTCCTTATGTCACCTAACGTAATAAAATATATCCTATAAGCTGGCCAGAAAACATATGTATGTTTAACAAAAAGGCACGTAAATCGGATAAGTGGTCCTCCAGTGATAAGCGCACTAACGGACAGACAGACAGACAGACAGAGAGACGTTGCTTTTTATATATATTATAGATATTCTTTGCTACATGTTCCATTGTTCCATATTTAATGGTTTAGCATGTTAAGCATGTTTAAAAAAAAAAAGCACGTAAGTGGTTCTCCAGTGATAAGCGCACAAACGGACAAACAGACAGATATACGTTACATTTTATATATATTATAGATGTAATAAAATATATATCTATAACCTGGTCAGAGAACATATGTATGAATTTAAAAAATCACGTAAATCGGATAAGTGGATATCGAGGGATAAGCGCACTAATGGACAGACAGACAGACAGAGAGACGTTGTATTTTATATATATTATAGATATAGATTATTATTATTATTATGTAACCTGGCCAAAGAATATATGTATGAATTAAAAAAAAGACACATAAATCGGATGAGTGGTTTTCGCGTGATAAACGCACTAATGGACAGACAGACAGAGAGACATTGCATTTTATAAATTTTATAGATTATAGATTATAGATATTCTCTGCTACATAATATTGTTTCATATTTAATGGTTTAGGCGTGTGTATTGCAAGGCAACGCGCTAGCGGCAAACTTTTTTCCGATATCATTCACTATTTTACGTCACTACTCATTTCTTATGCTACCTATCGTAATAAAATATAGCCTATAATCTGGCCAGAGAACATATGTATGTTCAAAAAAAAGTACGTAAATCGGATAAGTGGTTTTCCAGTGATAAGCGCACTAACGGACAGACAGACAGACAGAGAGACGTTGCATTTTATATATATTTATATATATATATATATATATATATATATATATATATATATATATATATATATATATACAGTGTGCCCCAAAAAGTTTTATACAAATGGAGAAAAATTTTATCTTACGTATTACAAAAAATTTAATATTTGATGGTATACAGGAAAAATAAAAAATAATGATTTATGATAAAGAGTAAAATGTGTTTAAATTTCAATATAGAGCAAAATATTAAATGAAAATGTTCATAGGAACCAAAAAATTATGCTCACGTTTAGATTTGTCGCCCTCCTAGTTAAAAATTCAAAAAAAAAACTCCAGTAAACACGTCAGTAATTGTCGGATTATTTATTGAATAAAGAAAAACGAAATTAATTAAAAACTAGTGCACTGATTTTGAGTCCATCATATTTTTGTTAAAAATTTGATAACCTTCTTATCTGCTTTGCAACAATTAAATCCATAATAAATTTGTGCTAATATTTTATTTTGAAGACTATAAATCACTATTTTTTATTTTCCTTGTGTACCATCAAATATTTTAAACTTTTGATGCTTGGTTATGGATTTTCATGTGATGCAGAACTTCTTATCAAGAATATATTTTTTTTTAATATGTAAGATAAACTTTTTCTCCATTTGTATAAAACTTTTTGGGACACACTGTATATATATATATATATATATATATATATATATATATATATATATATATATATATATGTAATTTTAATTATAAAGCCATACTGATTAATAAAATTCTTCTTAAGTTCTGTATAGGGGTTCTTGAGGTCGCTGATGTTAAAAAAATATTTCGACAGCTGCAAACTGTCAAAACAGCTATCAAAAACTAAAAAAGACATTTAATGGTTATTTTAGCACATTTAATCACTTCTCAATATTTTTTTTATATTTTCGAGGTCTCGTGATATGAACATAACATCAAAAAAATATTTTGACAGTTGACAGCTGTCAGACCAGCTGTCAATTTACTGAAAACAACATTTAAAAACTAGTAAGGTACTGTACTCTATGTTTTTGGAATCGCTGGACACGAATCTGATGCCAAAAAAATATTTTAACAGTTGGCCATTAAAATGCTAATGATTCAGCAGTTCGCACAGTACCCATCAGCATATGTGACTGCCTGGCATCTTCCGGGCATACTTTCGACGAGATTTTCCTCATATTCTTGCGGCAAAGGTTTCCAAATTGCCCGAATTTGCCGTGATAGCTGCTTTACTGTGTCCACCTTTATAGTATGAAGCTTCTGCTTGATGACTACACGTTCTAGATTGGTTTTGTATCGTTTACTGGGATGTCTAATTTAGTGTTACAATACCGGATTCCCTTTGTCACTGGCTACACGTTTTTCTCCGATGTTTAGGGTCGATATCCACTCCTCATTTCATGGACAAACCACCGCTTGGCAGTCGGTGCTAATGCTCTTTCAATTTCAGTTTGATGCAAGGCCCAATTATTCATTTTTAACTAATTTCCTGGTGAATATCCTCATTGGGAATGGGTTTAGTATATACACAGAATTTGACTGACTATCTTATCTGTAACAATGGCGAGTAAAAATCTAAATTTATTTCAACAGCCCTATATATATATTCCTAGTTTTAAGTAAGGAGTAAGTTTTAGATCTGTTGACCGTCAGTTTCACAGATATAATGACATTTTTGTGAGAGCCGCGTCTTGCTGATCTTCAAAATGCACAGTTCGCTGGGAGACCAGTAACAATTTAGCTTATGAGTTATAGAGAGATGACACATCAAAAAAGGCGAAACTGACAGCAATTTAATTACTGTCAAGTAAGAACGCGTCCGTGAAAATTTATTTTTGGTAAATGCCAGAGTCAACAAAAAATCAGTAGAGGGAACCTTTGTCTACGACGCATTTCAGCAAAAGTATCAGTCGATTCCGAACTTTCGTCGAAATCACATAAAATCCAAAATGAGTCAATTGTTTGCGTGTCGGTTCGAGGCAGTCTTTCTTTGTTCCCATCCAAAGGGGCCTAAAATGTTACATTCTACGGCCGTTAAATATATTAAAAAGTCAGTGTCGTTCGTGAAGAAGTGGGTAAGTCGTTTTAATGAGACGAAAAATGTCAACGACTTGCCAAAACGTGACTCGGTAGGTAAATAAACTCTGAAAATGTTTTTACCGGACCCGAAATTGACGCTGCGTCAAGGAGCGGCCAAATTAAGAAAATCGGGTTTGAATGTGTCCCATGAGACCATTCGACAACATCTTCGTGCTCATGATGTCAAATTCCGAGGCACGTTGAAGAAACGTTTACCGGGCGAAAATTACGTCGCGAAGCGGCTCGTGCGGGTCCACGATAAGATACTAGGGTGACCCTCACAATCGCCGGACGCCAACCCTATTGAAAATTTTTGGTCTGTTATAAGAAAAAAGCTCAGAGGAAAGACTCTGAGGACTTCGACTCAGTGGTCTCGCGAGATTTGAAAAATTTGCAGAGTATGCAGAAAATCTCATCGACAGCATGCCTTGAAGATGCCAAGCGATTATTGATGTAGGATGCGATTTGACAACTTACTAATACGACGTGATGACTAATACGAACGGTTACATACTTAGAATTTACCATTTGATTTAACAATGACCTTTTTGAACGATATAAAAATATTACTATATATTCCTGCAAATTTACCCAAAAACAAGAACGTTTTTTTATTCTTTCTTTTTAATTTTCGTCTATTTTCCTTCATATTCGTTCATATTTTTATCACCTTTAAATCTCAAACATTTCACCTAAAAAAACGAGAGGAAATCTCTGGCGGCCCTAAAAGATATAAAGGGCCGCTCTTTGTTGAAACCATGAAATGTCAGTTTATTTATTTCTAGTTGATTGATATGGGTCAACATGATAAAATAAGCCCTTTTTGATGGGTATTTTAGTAATGAAAAGAAAAGTGGTGGTAAATGCTAAAATGGATCTAAGCAACGTCGATCAAATATGGATTTAAGCAAAGATTGACGTAAATACACTGGACCATTAGCTAATCCAGAGGCTTATAACATCTTTTTTAATGGACCAATTTGGTTTGTGGATTTGATAACTAAATGTAAAGCTCGTATATTAATGTTTCGGCACGTTCAGCAACTGAACTAACTTGAAAATAGTTTGTTGTCATGCAAATCACAGAAACCCGAGTTTGAATGTTTAAGAAGTTCCGTCGAAAATTTTGTTTCATACTGGAACATGCCTTACTTTCATATTTAAATAAGAATTCTAGAAACAAGTTATGTTTGTATATACGAGGTATATCCACAAAGTAAGTTCCGTTTCTATTTCTATCCGCGGCAGCGCTGCGATTGCAGTTCCGAGCATGCGTGGCAGTTACTCTGACTCAAGCAGAAGAAATGTACGCCATTTTCAGATCGCTGCTGCCGACGTGTTCTTTGTAGTGCTTCTTTATGATGTCAGCCTTAATTGAAAATGCCGCCGCTTGTGAAATCAGATCTGTGATTCGTTTTCTAAATGCAAAGAAAGTTAAACCAAGTGAAATTTATCGGCAAATCTGCGAGGTTTACGGACAAACTGCTATGAGTGATTCAATGGTTAGAAGATGGGTCAGACAGTTCAATGAAGGACGTGATCAAGTGCACGATGAAGAACGATGTGGACGCCCGTCTTTGGTTACTGATGAACTGGTTCACGCAATTGAAGAGAAGCTTAAGCAAAACCGTAAGTTTGCAATTAGTGCTCTTGCTATGGAATTTCCGCAAATCTCACGATCACTAATTCATGAAATTGTTAATGAAAAACTGAAATTTCGAAAACTTTGCTCACGTTGGGTACCCAAAATTCTTACTGAACAACACAAAAAGCAACGGATGGGCAGTGCACTTCAGTTTTTGACACGCTACAATGAAGACGGTGATGATTTTCTTTCTCGGATAGTCACGGGGGATGAAACTTGGATATCTTACGACACCCCAGAAACTAAATGGCAATCAATGGAATGGAGGCACACTTCGTCCTCAACGAAAGTTAAGCCTGAGCAAATCTTGACACCTCGAAAACTCATGTGCACCGTTTTTTGGGACAGAAAAGGCATTTTGCTGATTAATTTCTTACCACGAGTCCAAACAATCAATGCACATGTTTACTGCGAGACCATTAAGAAATTGCGCCGCGCAATACAGAACAAGCGCCGAGGATTACTGTCGAAAGGTGTTGTTTTTTTTCCACGATAATGCCCGATCTCACACTACGAACGTGACAAAAGAACTCCTACAGGAATTTGACTGGGACGTGTTTGATCATCCACCGTACAGCCCGGACCTCGCTCCTAGCGACTTTCATCTCTTACACCAAAAATCTTTCCTTGGTGGTCGACACTTCAACGATGATGACGAGCTGAAAGAACATGTTACCACATGGTTGAAAACACAAAGCATACAAAAACTTGTGCCACGCTATGACAAGTGCCTACAAAATTTCGGAAGCTATGTAGAAAATTAGTTTAACAATTGTAGATTTTTGTACAATAAATATTTTTTCTGTATCTGTACACGTTTTTTTTATATTACCAAACGGAACTTACTTTGTGGATATACCTCGTATTATATATATATATATATATATATATATATATATATATATATATATATATATGTAATTTAAAATAATATATATATATATATATATATATATATATATATATGTATATATATATATATATATATATATATATATATATATATATATATATATATATATATATATATATATATATATATATAATAAAAGACAGTTTTTAGTCATTTTCCACTGGTTTATTTAAATTGCGATGACGCGTTTCGCTGTCGATGCAGCTTCTTCAGATCTACACTTTACACTAGTAGATCTGGATAAGCTACATCGACAGCGAAACGCGCCATCGCAATTTAAATAAACCGGTGGAAATTGACTAAAAACAGTCTTTTATATATTTATAATGAATTTCCATCAAGTAGAAGCTACAAACATCCAAATTATATTATATATGTTATATATTAATGTGTTATCTGTTGATCGGTGTTGTTCTGACTTCGTAGACGCATACGTTCGCCATTTGGAATGTTCGACGCCCTGGTCGGCGATTGACTGTAAACTAAAAAGTTAAGAATTGTCTGTGCTACTTATATGTTGTGCTAACAGGAGAGTGTAGCACTGATTGACTGGTGCTGCCCTCTTTGAGTCAGCTTCGAAGGGCTCGGCGATGTTTAGATGGCTGTTGGTTGCTGAAGCGTTGGTGCTTTGTGGCATCACACATTTCCATGCTGCTGAGATATTGAGGGCATCTTTTTTTTATTTAAGTTGCAATTTTTTTTTCACTTTCAATGGCTTCTGGTATATGTTTAGTTTTGTAATGTTGTAGGGTGGCTATTTATTTGCAACTATTAAAATCCATTTTGATTGCCTGTTTGATTTTTATAGACGCTAAGTTTGTGTTCTTTGAGCCTTCTTGAAAGTAGTAAGTATTGATATAAAATGTTTTTTTTTCTTTTTCGATACAGAAGAAATATTTATTAAACATGATTATACACAAAAGTTAAACACAAAGGCAGAGAAGAAACCTTAGCTTAAATACATCTGCAAGAATATAGAACCATATCTTAACTAAAACACCGTTTCAATGAAAGAAAAGGACTGTACAGGGCGAGTCAACAATAGAGTAAAGTTCATTTTCTCATTTGTTTCAGGAATGACGAAAAAATGTTAAATACAATAGTTTTAGGGAGTGTTAAGGTGCACAGTTTAAAATTATTTTTCAGTATACAGGGTACTTCAAAAAAGTGTGGCCGATATAACATACCAGGTGTACAAGTGTGAAACGCGGATTTTTTTTTTCCAAAAAACCATGTTAAATTCGGAAAAATGATAAAAAGTGCTTTATTCAAAGTATGCTCCATCGCTTGTTATACATTTTTCCGATCTTTCGGGCAATTTGTAAATACCACGCCAGTAAAAATCTTCCCCTTTTGCTGCGAACCATTCATCGAGCCATTTTTTCACATCTTCGTACGAACCAAAGCGGTGCTCAGCAAGTGCGTGACCCATCGATGCAAACAAGTGGTAATCGGAAGGAGCCAAGTCTGGTGAGTAAGCCGCATGGGGTAGAACTTCCCAGCTGAGTGCTTCCAACGTGTCGCGAACTGGTTTTGCCGTATGTGATAGAGCATTGTCATGAAGAAAAATGACTTTGTGTTGCGTTTTTTTTCGGTATTCTGGCCTTTTTTCAAGCAGCCAACGGTTCAAATCGGTCAATTGTTGTTGGTAACGTTTAGTATTAACCGTTTCCCCAGGTTTTAACAGCTCATAGTAGACCACGCTCCTCTGGCCCCACTAAACACAGAGCATCGTCTTTCTGCCAAAGCGATTCGGTATTGCGGTCGATGTGGATGGTGCACCTTGGTCTACCCATGATTTTTTGCGCTTGGGATTCTCAAAATAAATCCACTTTTCATCCCCTGTAACTATACGATGCAAAAACGACTTCCTTTTGTACCGAGCGAGCAAAATGTCACACGTGTTTTTGCGCTGTTCCGTTTGCCTGTCGTTCAACTCATGTGGTACCCATCTACCAGTCTTCTGAATCTTTCCCATCTCTCGTAGCCGATTGGAAACAGCTTGTTGACTAACACTCAATTTCTCGGAGAGTTGTTTTTATGTTTGCGAATTATCTTCGTCCAACAATGCTTGCAATTCCACATCTTCGTTTTTTTTTGGCGGTTTTCCACGTTCCTTGTCTGCAACATCGAAGTCACCACTTTTGAAACGCCGAAACCATCGTTCATACGTATCTTGCGATGGAGCATGTTCACCCTAAGTTTCTCGAAGTAATCGGTATGATTCAACAGCAGTTTTCTTCAAATGAAAACAAAAAATTAATGCTGTCCGCGAATGCTCTTTGTTCGGTATAAATTTCGACATACTGAGCACAACAACACAACACTATGCACACACTTTTCCAATTTTATCACTCGTGCGCGTCTGACACTTGTTGATGACACAACAAAATGGCGCAGTGTCAAATCTTTATAGCACAAACTGCATTGGTGCACCATCTGTTGTCTGAAATCCGCATTTCATACTTGTACACCTGGTATGTTTTTTAAAATGGAACATCCTATTTTCTAATTTATTTTTAAATTCTGCTTAAAATTTTATAATTTTTTTATTAATAATATTATATACCTAAACCTAGTAGTTTTTCTAATATTTCAATTTTTTTCACAAAATACTAGTTTTCAGTAGCGCCATTGTTTCTGAAGGTGGAATACGCATAATTGGTACGAGTGTTCTATAGAGATGAAAAAAAAGATTTATGTAAAGAAATTTGCGTTAGATGCCACAGGATGTTCAAAATAAATTTATGCATTTCGACTATTTTAAATTGAAAAATCCTAAATTTTTTAAACTGCACACCCTGTATATTGTTATTTTTTCTGATAGATTTTAGAATACCCTCCAACTTTTATTAAGTATGTCACATACCTATTTCTAATAGTAAGTAGTAAAGGAAACCAAAGTTTACCGAAGTAGATCTGAAACTGTAGAAAAATTTTATATAAAGTGGCATCGATCACCCCGGATTCTCTGCAAAACTCTGTTCAGGCTGACAGATTGGGTCATTGCCTCGCTGTTAACGGTAGACATTTTGAGCAATTGTTACCTCAAAAATAAACCTAGAGTATTTATTAATAATTTTCTTTGTCTTTTTTTATTTTAAATTTCATATGACATTAATTCCAAAACAGTTCAATTTAGACATACGGTATGTTAGACAAATAATATCTAGAATTTTTAGTAGGATTCAAAAATAAAATAATATACATTATAAAAAAAATCAAGATGGCGTAATTTCTTCGAACTGACAGTTCAAACCGTTATTTTCAACGTCAGCATGTGTGCCGTGTAACACCCTATAACTTTTATTTAAACATTTTTTAGATATACTGATTACTAGATACTGTGGAATCATTATTCCATACATATGGGGCACCCGGTATAAAGACAATAAAATAGTCGCAAGATTAACAGAAGGAATGACAGGACCTATCAAGTCCTCTCCTGTTTAATATTGTCATGTACGAAATTATAACGAATGTCAAAAAAAGAAGGGATATAGAATAACAGAGAACTTAGAATTATATGTTAGGCAGATGACGCGATAATAATGGCTGAAACCGAGAACGATCTGGAAATACTGCTATACGAATTCTACATAGCAACAAAACAATATAAAATGTCAATTTCAACTGAAAAAACTAAGATAATAGTAATAGCAAACGAGCCAGTTAAGCGCGAGCTGGTGGTGGAAGATAAACCAATAGAACAGGTAATGGAGGTCGATTACCTGGACACCAAAATATCTAGTATTGGAAAAATCGAGGAAAAAGTAAAACATCAACTCTACAAAGCTAACAGGATAGCGGGATGTCGTAATGATACCATATTTAGAAATAAATTCCTCTCTGTTGAGACCAAAAAAAAATATACACATCTGAAACAAGACCCGATACAAGTATAACACAGAGGATGCTAGAATCAACTGATGAGAATACTTAGGATATGTACGAACAAGATATTGAGGAATAGAGAAAAGAATGAAGATATCAGACGCACATGTAATATAGAAAATATCAACCAGTGGATAAGAGGAAAAAAAGTGGAATGGGCCCAACATATAGGAAGAATGGCAAACAACAGGATAGTACGTACAGAAAGAGATGTAGTGACGATCTATAGAACAGGGAATAAAGAAAACAGGCAATAATGCCTAGCTATAAATCGGAGGAAGAAGAAGAAGGAGTAAAGAGAAAGCTCAGAGGAAAAACGCTGAGGACTTTGGCTCAGTTGTCTGGCAAGATTCGAAAAATGCAGAAAATCTCGTCGACAGCATGCCTCGAAGATTCCAGGCGATTATTGATGTAGGAAGCGATTGGACAACTTAATAAGGAAATTGCGCGGCTGTTAGCACACCAAAGAATACATTGACAGCAAAAAATGTTCTCGAAACACATTTTTTCAAGAATACGAGCAGTCACATTCTTACTTCACAGCTTGTAGGTGTTAATATATGTATGTTAGTTTGATTAAAAATAGTTAATTCCCCTCAGACACATTCGTATAAACGAAAACTTCCCAAGATTAATTATTATGAGCCACAAAACATAATTGAAACACCATATGAAACCATATTAAGAATACACACAAGACAATAAACTCACTCAGGTGAGGCAACGTAACGGTCAAGGCCGTTTAAAATACGGCCTTGCAACCATATGTGAACTAATCGTCATGTTATTATTTAAAGCAACTCGATGTTATACAATAATAATCTGCGCTTATGAATATAAATTGTGAAGTGTAATAGGTAAGGCAACAAAGTAATAATTTGATTTACACTGCACTTATAAGGGTCTTTTATTATACAAGGTTGGATGACCTGATATGGAAAAATATAGACCGTTTGTATTCGGCTTTGGAAGTCGCAGAGGCCTTGTATGAGTAAGTATCCTAAATCATATTAATAGGCCTTTTTCGTGATCATTTGAGTTGGTCAAGGCGTTTGATGTTATAATTTGTAACTTTTCGAATTACATCATAGATCAGTTTATAGGCCTACTAACCGTGTGGACTTGATTCACTATTATCGTCACTGCTCATTCCTTATATTACCTAACGTAATAAAATATATCTTATAACCTGGCTAGAGAACATATGTATGAGTTTAAAAAAAAAAACACGTAAATCGGATAGCCTGAACCTAACCTGAACTAACGGACAGACAGACATAGAGACGTTGCATTTTTATATATGATATTATTCTATATTTAATGGCGCAGGCAGTGTATTGCAAGAGAACGCGCTAGCGGGAAACACGTAAAGCGGATAAGTGGTTCTCGAGTGATAAGCGCACTAACGGACAGACAGACAGACAGACAGAGAGAAGTTGCATTTTATATATATTATATTTTTTGTTACATGATATTGTTCCATTTTAATGGTGGTTTTCGAGTGATAAGCGCACTAACGGACAGACAGACAGAGAGACGTTGCATTTTATATATATTAATAGATAACCTGGCCAGAGAATATATGTATATTTTCAAAGTGTCCCGACATTGGGTTGCCTGTTAGTAGAAGGTAAATAGTTTCGGTGTGTTTTCTTGTGCTTATTATTGTTGGCTTATCCCTAAAAATTATTTTTGTATCTCTTGTTCTTCGTTGTTTTGAGAAGATATCAAAGTTGCTATTCTGGGTTTCCGAGAGGGCAAGTATCTCTAGGCTCGTTCCATAGGTGCCATTTTTCCTCATATAGTTATAGTAGTTATTGAAGTCTTTCATATCGTCGTCCCCAATTAATGAAAATGTGTTAAGTTCTTACCAGTTTTGTTGTATATATCTTAGAGCAACCTCTCGGAGTCTTTCATGATGGTTTTGGTGGCCATATAAGTGTAAGCTAACTGCATGGAAAAAGCAATTTCCATCACCTACAATGTCGGATCTGGTAAAACTATCGGGAGTAGTTTCGGCTGAGGCGGTTGGTTGGATCGTTTGTCGTTGTTGTTGTTGTGGTGGTGCTGTAGCTGTTTGTACGACAGGGGTCCGCCTCTCAACACCCTGCCATTATCACTATTATAATTATTATTATTTGACATAGTGTTCCCACGAGTACCCTAGGAAAGAAAGGCGACTGCAGCAGAGCCTGGATGCCACAGCAAGGCTACTTACTCCCAGAGGACGCCCAGTATCCGGGGGAACCGTTTGTGACTCATAAACGCTGAGCCATTCATCTTCTCGGAACGGTAAACACCTTAAGATTGCGTTTTTGTTACATATAATCTGGACAACACAAGACAGCACAACATGACTCAGGTACCTCGGGATCGTCAATGCCCGTACTAGGAGAATCCTGGGATTCCCCTAGCCCCTGAGGGTAAATATCTAGGATTCGAACAAAAACTTATTAGTGATGGCTAAAAAAACTTTCTACTGCCTAAATTTCTATATCATTGGGAAAACTGCAAAACAGTTAGAAACGATTGGTAGATAGACATACAGACAGACAAATAGACATAGAGACGCTGCAATTTATATATGTTATAGAACAGAGAACAAATGAATTAAAAAAAAAACACGTAAATTTGATAAGTGATTCTTAAGTGATAATTGCACTAACGGACAGACAAACAGACAGAGAGACTTTGTATTTTATATATATTATATTCTTTGCTACATGATATTGTTTCATATTTAATAGTTTTGGCAGTATTATGCAAAGAGAACGCGCTAGCGGCAAACTTTTTCCCAACTTACCATTATCGCCACTGCTTATTCCTTATATTACCTAACGTAATAAAATATATCCTATAACCTGGCCAGAGAACATATGTATGTTTAAAAAAAAGCACGTAAATCGGATAAGTGGTTCTCCAGTGATAAGCGCACTCATGGACAGATAGAGAGACAGAGAGACGTTGCATTTTATATATATTATAGATAAAACCAGCATGTTCGAAATAAACCCAGCTTTTTGATTTTATTTAGCAACACACACACCTCTCTTTATTTTTACTTCCTAGGTATCCTCGTGTAATCTCACTTTCAGTTTTGATTGATTATTGATTTTTATCCCTGTTAATATATCTTTGATCGATTCTTGTGTTTTTCATCGTTTTCTCAATTGCCCAGAATTTTGCCGTGTCAACAGCTTTTCGAAACTCGACGAGTGCCATCCAGTATATTGTATATATATATAAATAATATATATATATATATATATATATATATATATATATATATATATATATATATATATATTGTATTCAGTTACCTTTTCTATAAATTGTCTGACCTTGTGTAGATGTTCGTTCTTTTCGGAAGCCTGCTTGCTCTTAGGTTTCAAGCTTCTTATCTAATCGATTTGTGATTAATTCTCATGAATAATTTGTTGGGATAGAAGACTTATTGGCCTATAGTTCTCCAAATTGCTAGACTCTTCTTTTTTGTATATCAATATAATTATAGCAGTCTCCTAATCTTTTGGTACTCTCCTTCGGTTAAACATTTATTGAAGAGTTTTTTAAGCTCTTTAATTAATGGCGATCCTCCCTCTTTTGGCATTTCGGGCAGGATGTCGTCTTCTCCTGCTACTTTTCAATTCTTAATTTGGTTAATGGCTTTTTCAATTCCTTTATCTTCGAGGTCTGATAGGTTTCCGAACCGATGTTAAGTATACTTCGGTTGTCCTCTCTTGATCTTTTCAGAGTTTCCTCATCGTCTTTCGACCCGTGTAGAACAGCATGGAATATTTCTGTCACTTTAAGTATTTGTGGTCTATCTTCTATAGTGTTTCCATTTTTGTCTATCAGTTTGTTAATCTCCCTTCTATGTGAGTTCTCTTTTCTGAATATATTCAAGCCCCTATGTACACTGATACACATCCTGTCTAATATTTCGAATCCAAAACAATATCCATTCATTCGTTTTTTACTAAAATAACGAAACTTTTATAAATTTTACGAAAATTCCCTTTATTATCTGAAATTGTAAAAGTTTTTTTTTTTGTTTATGGGTCTAGCACACGTGCTTCAGGTAACTCCCTAAAGTGCTCCAGGAGCGGCATGTGTGCGGAAAAAAGCGATTCACGTTGTTCTTGAATCGCTGTAAATTGTACTCGGTGGGAAACACAGCGCTGGGCAAATTATTCCAAAGGGATGATGCTCTCCATAAAAAAGACTGCTTGAAAACCGTTGTACGCGGAGTAACAAGCTGAACCTCATACGGATGTGAAGCACCAGCGCGACGTGTATTTCTAACATGCACTGCTCTGGGAGGAATTAAGCGGACTACATCCTTCGAACACTTTCTATGAAAATACTTGTTCCAGCTAATCAAGGCCTCCGGTCAGTTCTGGGTCTCCAATCAGACGGACAGCTCTTCTGTGAACAGAATCCAACAAATGCAGTGTATGTTTGGTAGCGGAGCCCTAAACATGGGAGCAGTATTCCATAGTTGGTTGAATTTGAGCTTTGTAAAGAATTAACAGTTGTTGTGGGGTGTAAAGCATTCTGGTTCGAAATAATATTCCCAACTTTTGAGAAGCTCTCCTTGCTATGTCTGCAACATGTTCATGCCAGGACATATTTGCTCCCAAACTAACGCCCAACAAATTGAGCGACGATGCTAGGGGAATGGAGTGCCCCGACATAACTATGTCGGGTTCAGCAACGTTAACTTTTAAAAAAAAAACTACCACCTGGGTTTTTGTAGCGTTAAATTCCACTTGGTTACTGTCACCCCAAGATAGAATTTCTTCCAGGTCTTTGTTAAGTTGAACGATCTCCTGCTGTCTGCGGATATTCGCCTGAGCAGCCGATGTCCGAGGGTTTAAGATGAATGACGAGACAAGCGTACTGTCATCTGCAAAGCTGTATATTGAATTCCCAGTCTTTTCCAGTAGATCGTTAATGTAAATGAGAAAGAGAGTAGGTAGGTAGAAAGAGGGTAGGTAGTTAAGAAACAGTGTCCTCGACCCTCAAAATTATCTAAAAAAATTCAGTTACCAAATCATTCAGCGCTATAAAGGTTCGTATTTAAATAAATGTATTTTAAACAATGTCATTGTCAAACAGAGAAGAATTCAACATATCCATAACTCATGTTGTCACTTTATATATAGACTGGGGAGGCAGGATTATGTATCAGAAAAGAACACAGTTAGGAAGGTTGAGGATGATAAATAGAAGATGCAATGATGCGCCTTAAGGGACCCGGACCATCTTGAGGAATCTTATGTAATATTGGCCATGTGACCGTGACGACATGTTTCTTAGAGTTTGGAATAAGATACCAAGGATGAGACAATCTATGTCTTAGTAAATGCCTAACCTTGAGTGCATCAAGTTTTTGCTTGCTGGTTTCTTGAGATTTATTCTGTGAGACAACTGAGTCAAAGTCCTCAAAGTCTTTTCTCTGAGCTTTCTCTTTATAAGTGATCAAACGTTTTCAATAGGGTTGGCGTCCAGCGATTGTGAGAGCAACTTTAGTATCTTGTCGTACTTCGGAATTTGACATTATTAACACAGAGATATTCTCAAATGCTCTCATGGGACACATTCAAACCCGATTTTCTTAATTTGGTGCTCCTTGACGCTGCGATAATTTCGGGTCACGTAAAAACAAAGACACGATTCATTTTTCGACTTTCGGAGTGACTTTGCCTACCGATCCACGTTTTGGTAAGTCGTCTCTTTAAAATGATTTACCCACTTCTTCACAAACGATACCGACTTTTCAATATATTTCGCGGCAGCGGAATGTGTCCTTTTAGGCCCCTTTGGATGGGAACAGAGAAAAACTGCCTCGCACTCACATGCAAACTAGTCACTCATTTTGGATTTTACGTGATTTCGCCGAAAGTTCAGAGTCGACTGATAATTTTACTAACATGCATCGCAGACAAAAGTTCCCTCTAACGATTTTTTGTTGAATCGCTAGAATCGTATCTACTAAAAATGAATTATCGCGGACACATTCTTACTTAACAGACCGTAAGTATAAGTGTGCCCCAAGGCTCCGTACTATCTCCTACTCTCTTTCTCATTTACATTAACGATCTGCTGGAAAAGACCGGAAACCCAATCTACAGCTTTGCAGATGACACTACGCTTATCTCTTCATTCACTTTGAATGCTCGGACATTCGCTACTCAGACGAATATTCGCAGACAGCGGGAAGTCGTTCAACTTAACAAAGACCTGGAAGAAATTCTATCTTGGAGTGATAGTAACCAAGTGGAATTTAACGCTACAAAAACCCAGGCGGCAGTTTTTTCTAAAAAAGTAAACGTTGCTGAACCCGACATAGTTATGGCTGGGCACTCCATTCCTCTAACATCGTCACTCAATTTGTTGGGCGTTAATTTGGGAGCAAATATTGGATTGGATTCTGTTCCGAGAAGAGCGGTCCGTCTGATTGGGGACCCGGAATTGACCGGCGGCCTTGACTCGCTGGAACATCGAAGAACGGTTGGCGACTTGAGTCTGTTCTACAAGTATTTTCATGGAAAGTGCCCGAAGGATGTAGCCCGCTTAATTCCTCCCAGAGTATTGCATGTTAGAAATACACGTCGCGCTAATACTTCACATTCGTATGAGGTTCAGCATGTTACTCCTCGTGCGACGCTTTTCAAGCAGTCTTTTATATGGAGAACATCATCCCTTTGGAATAATTTGTCGAGGACTGTGTTTCCCACCGAGTACAATTTACAGCGATTCAAGAACAACGTGAATCGCTTTTTCCGCACACGTGTCGCTCCTATAGAGCTTTAGGGATTTTCCTGCAGGACGTGTGCTAAACCCATAAAAAAAATCCGAGTTTCTAACTAGTTTTAGTAATCAAGATTATTTACTATTTATAATGGTTCACAAATTCACGCCTTTTATCCATAGATTTACGCGTATATAGTACAGTCGAATAACAAAATTCCAAACCAAAAACTTCGGGGATTCTATTCCCAATTTCCCCTATCAATGTGTGTGTAAAGTTATGCACTTCCACCGCGTTGGTAAAGTGAAATATAGTTCTCCAGAGTGAAATAGCGGAAAATTATACGATAGCCGTTGGAATACGGTGCATGTATCCAATCCCCTTTTGCATTTTGGTTGGGTATTTGAGGGCTTGAGGGGATAATATTGTTTTATTTTAATGAAATTCATTTTTCAATTGTAGCAGGAGTAATTCGTCATAATTCCGCATTGTATCAGTGCCGAATTTTTTATAAAATTAGTTGTAACAATTTTTTATTGTATGAACTCCGACTGTAAGTTTTTTGTGTGTATAACGTCATTGTTAACAATTTCAGTAATAAATATGTATAATTTAAGTGACTTTTTACATTCTTTATTAGGTGTGAAAAATTTTTAATTAAATTAGTGCCACTACTCAGTATATATCACCACTACACCAAACACTTTATTTTTGCACTCGACGCGCGTTTCGCTAACCATGTTAGCTTCAACAGGAGCGATGGTTGAGCTAAACTACAAATCTACCCTATTTATACTTAGCCTAACCCTTGAATTACTCAAGCGGAACTAATGACATAGGCAAGGCCGTCAGTTCTGGTCAAGTAACCAACAGAGAGGACTATAAGGAATAGGCCCTCTGTCTTTATTTAAACTACTTTTACATTTTATGATTTCCATACTTTCGTATGCGTTCAACAATCTCCTATCAGATACATTTTTTATTAATCTTAGATTATCCAATATTACAGTATGATCAGCTTCAAGGGCATGTTTGGCAATGCTAGACTTTTTTGTTCTATTGTATTTTAAGTGTGCTAAGTGTTCTTTAAATCTTGTTTTAACTGATCTTTTAGTTTGCCCAACATACTTTTTGTCACAATCATTGCAACTAATTTCATAAATTCCACTTTTCTCACAATTAGGAATCCTAAGATATTCCTCAGATTGTCTAATGACTTATAGACTAAGGTGAGGCCTACCTTATTAAATATCTTATTGAGTCCCTTGCTATATTTCGGATTATATGGTATGGAGACATACTTGGTGTTATTTTCTTCGCGTGTAAAAGAGGTGGAATTATGAATATTAAACCTAAACTTATGTCTATTTATTAGCTTATTTACTAAGTCATCGTCATAACCATTAACTCTTGTTATATTTCTAATACGATTCCTTTCTTTATTAAAGTTTAGTCTATTCAGAGGGAAAGTGACCAAACGATGAACTAAAAAATGTAATGAGGCTAATTTATGTTGTTTGCAATGAAATGAATCATTAGGAATATATCTGTTACTGTGTCCTTTCTATAGATATCAAATTCTAATCTATTATTATTTTTAATAATTAAAATATCTAGAAAAGGCAACTGTCCTTTGTTCTCAACTTCGTAAGTGAATTTAATGTAATCATACCGTGAGTAAGTAAGCATGAGTAAGTTTGAAATCGAAGCCAGTCAAGAATTCGAATATTTCCCAAGGGTATGGTATAGGTATGTGGATGATATTTTCGCGATTTTTGATACAAAGAAAGCAAATATTGATGATTTTGTTTCTAAATTAAATAGCCGGTATGATTCCATTAAATTCATTTACGAAGTTGAGAACAAAGGACAATTGCCTTTTCTAGATATTTTAATTATTAAAAATAATAATAGATTAGAATTTGATATCTATAGGAAGGACACAGTAACAGATAGATATATTCCTAATAATTTATTTCATTGCAAACAATAAATTAGCCTCATTACATTTTTTAGTTCATCGTTTGGTCACTTTCCCTCTGAATAGAGTAAACTTTAATAAAGAAAGGAATCGTATTAGAAATATAACTAGAGTTAATGGTTATGACGATGACTTAGTAAATAAACTAATAAATAGACATAAGTTTAGGTTTAATATTCAGAATTCCACCTTTTTTACACGCGAAGAAAATAACACCAAGTAAGTCTCCATACCATATAATCCAAATTATAGTAAGGGACTCAATAAGGTATTTAATAAGGTAGGGCTCACCTTAGTCTATAAGTCATCAGACAGTCTGAGGAATATCTTAGGAAATCCCAAAGATAATAATTGTGAGAAAAGTGGAATTTATGAAATTAGTTGTAATGATTGTGACAAAAAGTATGTTGGGCAAACTAAAAGGTCAGTTAAAACAAGATTTAAAGAACACTTAGCACACTTAAAATACAATAGAACAGAAACTTCTAGCAATGTCGAACATGCCCTTGAAGCTTATCATACTGTAACATTAGATAATCTAAGATTAACAAAAAATGTAACTGATAGGAGATTGTTGAACGCATACGAAAGTATGGAAATCATGAAATGTAAAAGTAGTTTAAATAAAGACAGAGGGCCTATTCCTTATAGTCCCCTCTATTGGTTACTTGACCGGAACTGACGGTCTTGCCTATGTCATTAGAGTAATTCAAGGGATAGGCTAAGTATAAATAGGGTGGATTTGTAGTTTAGCTTTAGTCAATCATCGCTCCTGATGAAGCTAACATGGTTAGCGAAACGCGCGTCGAGCGCAAAAATAAAGTGTTTGGTGTAGTGGTGATATATACTGAGTAGTCTCATTGTGCCAAAGATTCCACATTCCCAGCTTAGTAAATTAGTGCCGCCATTTTTTGAATTCATCAGACATATAGTAAAAGAAAATCAGATACTGTAGAATAAACTAAATTTATTCAGGAATCTTAAAATGGACTTTAACTTCAAAATTATAACTGGTGAACAAAGTTAAAAACTCTGCATGTATATATCCGAAGTTAGAAACTTGTCAACTGTATTTATTTCCCGCTGGATTGTTTTGAATGTAAAGTAGTTTTTAAAACTAAATTATATCCAGTTTGTTCTAGTTTCATATGCAAAAAAATTAAAAAGGGTAATAAATTCTGTAAACTGGGAATACTTTGTTGTTTTTCTTGTATATGACTGCATGCTTTTGTTGTCTCGCTAAAACTTGGTAATGTATCCACTAATAATTCTTCTGCAACCCTTTCTAACCTCATACCTTACCCCTTTGAACACGTATATATTTGAATAAAAATTTGAATATTAAACCATTAAAAGTTGTTCATTAGCTCAAGCAAAACTCAAAAAACATTCTCATACTTGTTCTCAAATTAACGTCCAGCGAATTGAAATACCATGTGTATTGTCTTCTGCAAAGCTGTAGATCAGGGGTGCTCAGACTCGAACTACTGGCGATCTACCTCAATATTGTTAGACTACAATCGATCGACTCTGAGAGGCTGCAACTAAGTGTGATGCAGGATTGTCGTTTAGGTAGGGTGTATCGTGGCATAGATATTAGTTTTCCGCACAATATTCATTTTTTTAGTCAAGGTAAGTGTAGGTCTGCTCTAAAATGTCAATGAAAAAACTCATAATTATTCAAAATTGCGAGTTTATTCGTTCTTACAAAACAAACGAGTTCTAGTGTCTAAACTTAACTAAAGAGTGACTTTGGATGTTGAAGCGTGGCACTGCATGTCCTCAGCATACTTTTCATAAGATGGTACGTAATTACCGAGTGCTAATCGCAAGCATGATGACATATGTTCGTCAGTTAGTCGATTGCGATATCTTCATTTCAGAAAATGCAGACTCGCACAAGTAAGTTGACCCAAACATTGCCGTCAGTTGAAGGGCGATTTGCCTTAGATTCGGATATTTATCTTCAGATATAAAACACCAGAATTTTGTGGCTTTGAGATGTATATCTGATATAATCTGCACTAACTCATTTTCAACAGAACATGAGTCCATGTTAAACTGACTCGCTATTTCAGTAGCTAATTCCTCAATGTTTTTACACGAAAAAGGATAACTCATAAATGATGCGATATTATATATATACCGAAATCATAAAAACGTATTTCGAATTGGCCCAAAATATTTAATAATTCTGCCTCATAAATATCATAATTCAACTGAGGAATCCTTGCTTTCAGAGACGGAAAATTTTTCAGATCCTTTCTTTTCAGTTGATTGCGCTAATCATCTCAATAATGGTTTTTCCTTTACCTTGAAGCTCCAAATTAATGGTGTTTAAATACATTGTGATGTCTGTCAAAAATGCCAAATCAGTCAGCCATTTTCCGTTTTTCAGCATCTGAATGTCATCACCTCTTTCGTCCAGAAAAGCTGTTATTTCGGGCAATAATTCTTGAAACCTTTCTAGGAATTTTCCGCGACTCAACCACCTGACGTCCGTGTGAAGAACTAAATCAGTGTGTTCAGCTGACTCACTATCTTCCAACTGCAATTTAAAGAGCCGTCGTTGCAAGCTACGTGCACGAATAGAATTCACAATTTTTATTGCAATGCCCATAATCTCCTCCATGTTTAGAACTTTTGAACACAAAACTTGTTGATGTATAATGCAATGGAAGGAGAAAAATGAAGGGAAATCATCATTAGCTTGACACAATGCCACAAAACCGTTTTCGTTTCCAGTCATTGCTGGTGCTCCATCGGTTGTAATGCACACTAGTTTATATATTGGTAGCTTGTAGTTTGTTACAAAATTGAAGAAAACGTCATATATATCTTCGCCACGGGTCTTTCCTCTCAGAGGAATTATTGTCAAAAACTCTTCCTTAGCCGACATGTCATTGAATACCATCCGAATAAAAATACACAGCTGGGCAGTATCTGTCATATCGGTGGATTCGTCGAACTGTAAAGAAAAGTATGTACATTCCATGATATCATGTTTTAGTTTATCTGCCATGTCCTGACTCATGACTTCAACACGCCTTGTAACAGTCGGACGAGATAACTGAAGTTCTCTAATAGCATATATAATCTCTGTTTTATTTTTAAATTCTCCAAATAGAGTCTCACTCGCTTCAATAAATGCTTCCTTCACAACCAATCCATCATCAAATGGTTTCTTCTGTTTCGCCAATATATGAGATATTTTAAATGACGCGATCGTTGCAGCTTTTGATTGTTTGGCTGGTCTTGTGAACATGGTTTGTTATTTTTTCAAACAAGTTATCAAATCACGTACTTTTCGTTTTCTTAATTCACTCTGTGACGGAAAATCCTTTTCATAGTTTTTATGAACCGTTTTATGATGCCTCTCTAAGTTCCCACGCTTAGGTATTGCAACTGACGCACTGCAAATGAGACAAATGCACTTATCCTTTACCATACAAAAGAAAAATTCTTCCTCCCAATCGTTATTAAAATGATAAGTTTTACTTTTCTTCGCCGCACTCATTTTGGACTATTTATTAATAAACTTTGTATCGATGTATCGCCTTCAAGTTACAACTCAGACGGACTCCTATTCCTGAAGTCTCGAATGTTCCCGTCAAACACGCCGCCCAAAGTTTCTAGAAAAATCGGCGGGAATCAAAAACGCGGCTTTTCTTTGACAAGTACCGCGCGTTCCTTTGATAAAGCCGCCTTTTGCCGTTAGCAGGGGGTTATTACGATAAAAGAAAGTGATGAGGGGGTTATTCTGGCCTAATTGTGGATCGAATAAATTTTAGTAGTTTATTCATTACATTTTGTTTTAGTTACCTAAAACAAAATCTGTGAATAGTTCTATACCGGAATTTTTTTCTCGAGATCTACTCAAAAAGCACTCGCGATCGACTTGTCGATCGCGATTGACCGTTTGAGCACCCCTGCTGTAGATTATATTTCTGGTCTTTTTCAGCAGATCGTTAATGTAAATGAAAAAGAGAATAGGAAATAGTATGGAGTCTTTGGGTACACCGGTGTTGACAACGAAAGTATTAGAAAGAAATTCGTCGCCCACCGCTCTTTGAGGAAACTCGACAGCCATAGACAAAACTTTTCAAACATACCGTAAGAGCGTAGCTTAGTCAACAATCTGTCATGCCAAACACGGTCGAATGCCTTGAATATATCAAGTGTAATTGTTCGAGATTTTTCAAAGTATTACGTTGCGTTGTTCCCCAGATGTGTTACATAAGAAGATTTCCTGTTGATCTTTGCTTACGAAAGACATAATGAATGCTAATAATATTGTATCCTTTAATCCTGAAAGCAGGGCAACTGATCGGTAGTTATTTGGCAAGATCTTTTTACTTTTTTTTGGGTATTGATTAAACTGTAGCGCATTTCCAGCAGAAAGAAAAGATTCCCTTTCTGTAGGATAAGTTGAAAAGACTACAGAAAACTGGTGTTAGTTTTCTGGCACATTTTTTGAGTTACTTCCTATGTGGTACTATTCTGTCTTCTACTTGGACTGCTTAATGCAGCAGGTATCTAAGATATATTATATTTTTGCTATTTTAATTAACTAATATGTCTCTGTTCTTGTACATTCTTTTCAAATGTCCCCGTACATTCTATTTTGTTATTAATTTAAAAATCTAAACGATCTTTAAATATTTTTTAGTTACTTTGGCAACCCAGGAAAAATATTTGATCTCGAAAATGAAACATCAAAAGCGACAAGTTTTGTCATGAAAGTTGCTCGCAATAAAGCATTGTTTTTTTGTATTTTCGGATGCACGGAGATAAATACTGAATTAACCTGAAAAGTCTTGGCAAGTAGTTGCTGCAAAATACATTTTTAGGTTGTTGGCACAGCATTCCCAAATCCGAACACGCTTGGTGAAGATAAATGTAAAATCAAGACTTCAGTTTAATTAATTAAGTAATTTAAATAGTTAGCCAGAAATGTTTTCTATGCGTTATTTTTACGAAATGACTAGAGCGTTATCTCCGGAGAGCAAGTGTTATTATTTTCAAATATTACGATGACAGTCCTCGAGAGAACTCTACATATTTCCATATTTTTACCGAAACTAAACTACACTTAGCATTTTCAGGTCACAAACTAGTAAACATGTCTGCGATTTTACCATTTTCGTCCTGCATCCACTGAGAGATTTTTCCTGTTGGTGTAAAGTGGCTTATTACCTTGATTTTACCCAATTTGCTGTTCGCTACAATTCGCTGCACAAGACTATTTGAAAGTAGTTAAAAAAATAAGCACGGAATTGCGAAAATTTTCAATTTACGGCGTTACTTTTGCCAATTAGTAAACATTCGGTACGAGGTAGACACAGGGGCGCCTTTGCTTTTTTAGTCAAGTCGATTTACGTATGAAAGAGAGCGCTGATTAAGAATATGGCTTACCTAGAACGTCCCGAGGCCCTAAGGAGATACTAATTTAAACGAACCTAACTTAGACGCTACGTCTGATGGACAGCTGATCATTTTAACTACTGTACTATTTGTTTTGTGGCATCGGTGCGGTGAATTATTTAGAGTCCCGGGCTGGTCAGGGACGACCATATATATCATCAGTGCTCTCTGTTATGTATAGATCGTCTAAAAAAAAGGTATCTGCTCTTAAACATACTTTGTATTTGAGCTATTCGCCTGAATATCTGGAACACACAGATGTATATATATATATATATATATATATATATATATATATATATATATATATATATATATATGCAATGGACCAAAGTGATTTCAGATAATCGAAATTTCGGTTAATCCGATTTTTTTTATAAAATAGAAGTTCAGAATGAATACAACATTGCAGATTGACTTAAAAGCATTTATACGGTATGCCATTACGTACATAGGTATTTATTAAAACAAAAAATAGAACAATTAGTTTACTTATTTTATATATACGTACGGAAAATCGAAAATAAAACAGTTTCATTCTTAACTTTAATGTCTTAAAAATGAGGTAATTTTTAACTGCACTGGTTTTGCGTTAGTTCTGTTTTTGGCTGCAATGTCTCTCCAACGTTTGATAAGCAAAACGTCCGTAGCGGTTGCATTTTCTTGTTGTTCTACATAAGTTAACGCTTTTTCTAGGGCCTCTAGTCCTTCTGAATGTGACGTTTTTACTGGAATATTGTCAGTGGCTTCTACTTCGTTACCATCATCGTTATTACTGTCTATTTTATTAGCATTTTTTCATATACTTTTAATTATTTCTTGGTCAGTCATTTCATCTTCTACACTATCACTGTTTAACCATTCACAAACATCGGTTTCCGTAGCACTTTCACATCCTGATATTCTTGTAATAATTTGATGTAAACTTTCATTATCTTCTGTTTCTGCCTCTGAGTAATGTCTTTCCTCTTGTGGAATCAATTTTGACCAAGATTTTGCAGAGTACTACTCTTTACTTGATTCTAGGCTGAAGCTATCCGATATATAACATTTTGCAAATTTATCTTTTTTAGACAATCAGTAAGATTGCCACCTTCATGTACTTCTTCTAAAATATGCTCCAATAACAAACGCCTGTAATTGCGTTTTAAATTTTCCAGTACACCCTGATCCGTAGGCTGAATGAGAGAAGCTACAGCAGGAGGCAAAAACATTGCTTTTATTTTCCCACTTTCAAGTTGCTCCGCGCTTGGGTGAGTGGGGGCGTTATCTAGTAACAGAATACATTTTCTAGGATATCCATGTTCTTTTAAAAAAAGTTCCACTTTGGGAACAAAATTTCCAAAAAAACCAGTCTTTAAATAGAGTCGCGTTTATCCAGGCATTGTTTTGATTTTTATACAAAACAGGAAAAGCGTTTGCGACGAATATTCTTAAAGGTTCGTGGATTTGCTGACTTACCAATACATAATAATGGAAGTTTGTGTCTTCCAGAAGCATTACTGCATGCAAGAACAGTAATACGTTCTTTGCTACGTTTGTAACCAGGCGCTCCAGCTTCTGTTTTTGAAGCTAAGGTATTCATCGCTTTTCATACTTTTTCGTGCCTGTGTGGGCGATGACAAAACACTACATCATTTTTCAAGTTTTTCGAGAGTTTTTCTTCACTCTGAAACAGTACTCACGGCTACAGCAGTCTTTTATATGGAGAACGTCATCCCTTTGGAATAATTTGCCCAGCGCTGTGTTTCCCACTGAGTACAATTTACAGCGATTCAAGAACAACGTGAATCACTTTTTCCGTACCCATGTCGCTCCTGGAGCGCTTTGGGGACTTCCCTGCAGCACGTGTGCTACACCCATAAAAAAAAACCTAAATCCTTCCCTATATTTTTAAAAAGTTCACCATTATCTAAACGTTGAATTGTTTCAAGTTTCTCTTTTAAGGTAATAACAACACGTTTAAGCTTATTATTATGACGCTCCATTTTGTAAAATATCTATTAAAACGAAACTATTGCCTCTGCGATAATAATAGACGTAATGAATAATTTATAACACTCGTCGACTAACCAAAACATAGACAGCGGTGAAATTCTAGAAGTCGGGGAGTCCCCGACGCGTTAAGGAAACCACTCATCGTCTGTTTCGAATAATGGGGATTTTTTTGGTTTAATGGGAATACAATTTGCTTTTTAACAATTTGTTTCGGATAAGCCGGATTTCAGATAATCGCGATTCGGACAATCGGGATTGTACTATATTTATATATATATATATATATATATATATATATATATATATATATATATATATATAAAGAAAATATTTATTGTCAGTAAAACAATATAAAAAAGGAAAGATGTATATCGGCTTTAGCTGACAAAAACCGAGCTGTTTACTATTACATCAGAAGAACGGGAGTCCAAAGCTATGAATTATTCGGGCGTACCATCTACGAATAACTAGGACATATATGTTTCGCTTCATATCAGAGCTTGTTAGCCAGCCTAGGTGAAGAGGCCAATCGCAGGAGAGATTTAAAAGGCATGCACTCAAAAGTCAGTACTGAACAAACCTTAGCGCCATCCGGTGTCAAACCCTCAAAACTTTTTATTCAAGAACAAAACGTATTCCTTTATTATTAGAAGCAAATAGGGTACTAATATTAATAACTAAATGAATAGCAGTAACTGTAAAGATACAGTACTTACCTACGGATATTTAACGAGAACTCTAAAGAATTAAGATCTCTATAAGCGAGAACACTGCTGAACCCAGAATCGAGATCCCTTTAGTACTTTACTTCACTTTCCTTAAAAAAGCAATGATAGGGGAAAGTACTCAAGAGATCTCTATACCGAGCCTAGCAATTTTATTACGAGGCGTATTCGAAAAGTATGGGCCGTTTGCTTATATTTAAATATTGGCGGGTCTGAACAAAGTTATATACATGCAGCGCCATCTGTTGATTGTTTCCGAAGCTACTGAAGTTATTGTCTTGAATCAGTAGTCGTTTGCCTGTTGGTGAACGCAGACAACAATGTTCGCGAAAATTGTTGCTCCCGCCAGTTGCGAAGTGCTGTGATTCGATTTTTATGTGCAAAATGATCGTCAGCTACTCAAATTTATTAGGAGTTGTGCCTAGTTTATGGACTTACAGTAATCAGTAACGGAAAAGTTAGATAATGGTGTCGAGACTTTAAAAATGGCCGCACAAATGTACATAATGAAGAGCGGAGTGACAGACCCAGTATCCAGACCGATGAAGTCGTTCAACAAGTGAACCAAAAACTGCAATTTGGTCGACGATTGCACTTGAAACAGTGGCTTGGTGGACAACGAGGAACTCAAGACCGCTGTTGTTAACAGGTTCGATTCCCAGACGGAGAACTTCTATGCAGAGGGATTAAAGAAGCTAGGGCAGCGTGACCAAAAGTGCTTAGAAGTGAACGGCGATTATGTGGAAAAGTGAAGTAGGTTTGTAGGAAGCTAAGACGGCCAATAAAAACTTTTTCTAACGAATATATTTTTTTTATGGACAAACGGCCCTTACTTTTCAAATATGCCTCGTACAAAGGTTCTCTAAACAAGATTAATTTATAAGGCAGTACGATTCCTCAGCCTATCACAAAAAATGAATGCCCTTATATTCACTCTCAATAAAATCGTCCCTACGTTCTAACTCCACTTATCACAAGTAAACGTTTCTTTGATCGTTATTTCGAGTGCTCTTCAAACCAGCTAACCGGGCAAAGAACAAATAATATTTTTTTTCGGCGTACATCTAAACGAAAAGCACACAGAACGAAGAAAATCCTTAGTTTCAATAGAAGCTAATTATTATAAAAACCCTACAATCCTAAAAACCCTTAGAATCGCTTAGGCTGTGTCGTGGCCACCCAAAATCTGTTCTCAGTCTGCGAAACTTTAATTTATGTCTTTTATAATCTTTCCCCGGGCCTTATTATAGCCAAGAATTAACGCAGGTTTGCAGTTGACATTTCGCCAATTCTTTTTACCAGAGGCGGATCACAAATATTTTATTAAACAAAAATAAATTAAAATTCCCATGAGTATACTCTTTTTAGTGTTTCGTACAGGACACTTGCGGGCTCATTTCGGTGTCTGTCTGTCAGTCCCGATTTTTTCCGAACCTATTTGTCATATAACGTTGAAATTTTGCACAAATAAAGTTGAAATTGGCACATAATAATTTATGGCCCAATCAGGGCCGTATAGTTTTGAAAGTTAAATCTTGACTTACGGAGTTAGTTTTGGAGTGTAAAATTTTTTTTGTAAGGTCATCAAGCGGGATGTCAAATGAAAGCTTGTGAAAACACGAGTTCAAAAATATTATAATATAATAATCGTGCAAACTTATCTTTATATTATTTGTTAAAAAACGACCAAAAATCGTTGTTTTCCCACCCTATCTCTAAGACTATTGATCAAAAAATTTCGAAAAAATTCTGGAATATTTTCCATAAAGTGTAAGTTGAGCGAAAATTATCATGTCCATTACGTCTGATAATTTATTAAACAAAAATAAATTAAAATTCTTGACTTGACAATATAGTGGAGATTTTTTTCGTAGAATTTAACAGGGACTAAGAGCTACGAATCATCAATACGTATTCGGTGCAATCAGAAATATACTCGTATACTTTACAGTACATTACTGCTTTATAGTGCAGTAAAAAAGGTCAAAATAATGATGAGATAGGCATAGTTTAGATATAGCAATATTATATACCTCTCTGAGGTATCACCAGGAGTATTGTTCTGAGTTTTGGACCTTGGAAAACTTGTGTTCTTTTGTTTATAAACAAATTTTCAAAACTCGTTTTTTAAGCTTAAAATGTGAATAACTCCGGTTATATAAGTTGGATCGAGACAAAAAGAAAATCAAACTCTTTGTAATGAAATTACCAACAAATTCTCGTTGGTTTTAAGTCGCTCAAATGCGCATATAACCCACAAAATTGAAAAACCGTTAAAAAACTGTTTCTGTCACTTTATGATACAGGTCGACTAAGTGACATTGGTAAATTTAGTTCTAATTATATTCTTATTATTGTTATTAAATGAACTTATGTGATACATGTTTGGAACAACGCAATTGAACACTTAGGAGAATCTCGAGCGGTTGCTCTTGACATATCCAAGGCATTCGACCGTGTTTGACACGATGGACTATTGGCTAAGCTACGCTCTTATGATATATCTGAAAAGTTCTGTTTGTGGCTCTCATGTTTCCTCAGAGAACGTTCTTTACGAGTCGCAGTCGACGGATTTTTTTCTAACACCTTTACTGTTAACGCCAAGTTACCTGTTAACCCCAAGGCTCCATACTGTCTCCTACTCTCTTTCTCATTTACATTAACGATCTGCTGGAAAAGACCGGGAATCCAATCTACAGCTTTGCAGATGACAGTACGCTTATCTCTTCATTCACTTTGAACGCTCTGACATCGGCTGCTCAGGCGAATATCCGCAGACAGCAGGAAGTCATTCAACTTAACAAAGACCTGGAAGAAATTCTATCTTAGGGTGACAGTAACCAAGTGGAATTTAACGCTACAAAAACCCAGGCGGCAATTTTTTCTAAAAAAGTTAATGTTGCTGAACCCGACATAGTTATGTCGGGGCAGTCCATTCCCCTAGCATCGCCACTGAATTTGTTGGGCGTTAATTTGGGAGCAAATATGTCCTGGCACGAACATGTTGCAGGCATAGCAAGGAGAGCTTCTCAAAAGTTGGGAATATTATTTCGAACCAGAAAGCTTTACACTCCACAACAACTGTTAATTCTTTACAAAGCTCAAATTCGACTAACTATGGAATACTGCTCCCATGTTTGGGGCTCCGCTCCCAAACATACACTGCATTTGTTGGATTCTGTTCAGAGAAGAGCTGTTCGTCTGATTGGAGACCCAGAACTGTCCGGCGGTCTTGATTCGCTGGAACATCGAAGAACGGTTGGCGACTTGAGCCTATTTTACAAGTATTTTCATGGAGAGTGTTCGAAGGATGTAGCTCGCTTACTTCCTCCCAGAGCGGTGCATGTTAGAAGTACACGTCGCGCTGATACTTCACATCCGTATGCGGTTCAGCTTGTTACTCCTCGTACAAGCAGTCTTTTATATGGAGAACATCATCCCTTTGGAATGGATGGGATGGAACTATGTTTCCCACCGAGCACAATTTACAGCGATTCAAGAACAACGTGAATCGCCTTTTCCGCACATGTGTCGCTCCTGTAGCGCTTTAGGGACTTCTCTGCAGCACGTGTGCTAGACCCATAAAAAAAGAAGGACTTTAAAATATTCTCGAAATTAGCTAATAGTTCTTTGACTGAAATATCTTTCTTGTTTGGATTAAGACTGAATTTAGGGCCTAACGCCAAAAATTTCACAAACTTTGGAAAAATTAAACGAAATGTCAACGTCGTTGTCTTCTCTAGTATAAATAAACCACGGCTTGACCAGAAGATAAAAAGACCGATCGGCTTGAAACTTTTAGAAAATATGCCTCTTGTTATAGTAAAATTACCCTAAAATTTTGGTACAAAAATATTGAACTCAGTGGGTCCATTTGAATTTCTTATTTAAAATTTGAATTGTCCTCCATTTTAAACCATTTTGTCCAAAACGGATCTCTTTTTTTTTTTCAAAATTTAGGTCTCGACATTTGTTTGTTAATCAAATAACAACAAATGTGTTTTTTTGGTTATTTTGAAAAAAAAAATGTAAATTTTTTATCACATCTGGTAGAGAATCTCGAGACCTTTATTTTAAAAAAAAATCATTTTCGTTAACGTGTAAATGACCGAAAAAAAAACGCATTTATTGTTATTTGATTAATAAAAAAAAGGGTTAAAATGACTCCAAAAAAAAAATTCTTTTTTAATGGCATCGGAAAGCTGGCATCGACACCTAAATTTTTTTAAAAAAGATCCATTTTGGACCAAGAGGCATTAAATGGCGGGCAATTCAAATTTTCAATTTTTTTTTTTCCAAATGACCGAAAAAAGGCATTTGTTGTTATTTGATTAATAAACAAATGTAAAAAAAAACTATCAAAATGACTCAAAAAAAAAAAAAAATTAATGGCATCGGAAAGCTGGCATCGAGACCTAAATTTTGAAAAAAAAAAGATCCATTTTGAGCAAAAATGGCATAAAATGGGTGGCAATTCAAATTATAAATAACAAATTCACTGGGTTCAATATTTTTGCACCAAAATTTCAGGGTATTTTTGCTATAACAAAAGGCATATTTCGTTAACATAAGTCGCAAATTGCCACGATCAGTGACGCGCAGTCTGTTCCTTTTCTTAATAAATTAGCTACTGCACTGAACTCACGCTCAGCCAAATACGATGAAGGAAAAGCAATAACAAATTTCTGTCTCTTGCCCACAATCCAAGATAGAGAGCTAGTATGTATTGATTTTTGAGGCCAGAACTCTTGGCATCCATTTATGAATTTTACGTTTAGTTCTTCGTTAGTTGCAAGTTCTACGAATCCCTCTTCTAAATTTGATGATTCTGCTGTATCTGCATTTGCGAAAGGATCTAAAACCCAACTCGGTACATTCATGTTTAAAATATCCTGGAATTGCTCCGTAAAATCAGCATGAAGAACGTCCAAGTGTTAGCAGTAAGGAAGTAAATCTTCCTATTTTGCAGAGATTGCTAATAATGTGAGAAAGTGGCTGTATTCATCTCTACCTAGATTTCGTTTGAACAGAAGTAGTTTTCCCACAAAAGCACCTAGCAGGTTTTTTGTTTTAATTAAATTCAACTCATCACCTTGCAACTGTAAATTGACTTCATTAAATATTTTAAACAGGTCTGTCAAATAAGCGATGTCATTTTTGGATGTAATCAGGTTTTTTGCGCAGTTTTTCGTCTCTGTTTTCAAGGAAGTCCAGTACTAAGTCAAATAGATTTCAAGCCGATCGGTTCACTTAGTCGACCTGTACAATAAAATTAAAAAAAAGAAAACAGTTTTTTGCCTTTTTTTTCAATTTGAGCGACTTAATAATCAACGGGGATTTGTTGAACACTAAATTACGATGAGTTTGTTTTTTTTTGCCTCGATCCAACTTATACAACCGAAGTTATTTACATTTTAAGCTCAAAAAACGCATTTTTAAAACTTAAATTGTTTATAAACAAAAGAGCACAAGTTTTTCGAGATCCAAAACTCAGGACAATACCCTAGAGAGGATAAAAGCATAATATTGCTGTATCTAGACTGTACAATTTCAAATGCTTTTTTTACTGCACTATTAAGCATTTGGCCAATCACAAATAAAATAAATTTCGATAACGAATGGTGAACAACGGATAGGTACCGAGACAAAATAACTTTATTTTATTTAATTATAAATAAACAAATATTTAGGTAGTAATTTTTTTTTTTTTAACTTTTACTACAAAGATGTCTCGTTTTTTATATATTCTTGTTAATTTTTATATTGAACCTGAATGGGTGACTGAATTTCATAGGATACTTTATCCATCACGGTACGAAACCCTAATAGTGCAAGTCCGATTTGCCCTTGGCCGGTTTTTTTCAAATATAGTTACGTCACGACGAAAAAAAATGACTCCTTGTCCAAAAGACCAACAAACGTGATATATTTGCAGTAGTTTTTGCGTTAAAAATATTTTTTTTGAGAACTTCCTGGCTTAACGAGAAGATAGAGTTATTTTAATTACCTTAATATATAACAATAACAAAACTTTATTTAATTTCCATTAGCGTTATATGACGAACGCAGTAATGAAAATATTCCATTAAATTAATGACTGAAATAAAGTTTTATTATTTTAATAAAACGCAAATAAAATCGGAAAATAAATGGTTTTTTTGGGCTTTAGTACCATATTTTATGAAAAGGACGTTGTCAGATTTTAAATAAATATTTTATGTTACACATAATTCGTCCGCTCTGCGTGGTTTATCCGATTTGTATCATTGAGGTGATACAGTACATAAGAAAGTGACAGAAAGCCTATTACCTGCTACAAACTCAAACTAGAATCTCGCCATTTCACTATATTTGTATCTGCTCTGTTAAGGGCTAAGGCCATTCCAGGTCCGAGGAAAAAAGCCTAATTTCGGGAATTTTTTTCAATAGTATAATAAAAGCAGTTGAAAATTTATTTGAAGTACTTTATTAAACAAATATTTACAATTTTTTTTTATCTTTTTAATTCAATATGGCCACTTCAGAATCCAGGACGACACGGCACCTTTTTACGCGAATTCTGAAAACGAGTAGACAATATACGGAAATTTGAAAATATGTTTTTTTTCGAAAAAATTCGAAACAAAATATTCATTTTTCACCCAAAAATTTCACGAAAAATTATTTATAAAAAATGTATCGTACGCTTTCTCTTAGATAATGAATCTAAAAAGGTACTCTCAAAATTTCAAGCGAATCGATAAACATTTGTGGCAGCTGTCGTTTCGCTCGATTTGAAAAAATACAGTTTTGAGAAAAATGCATTTGAAAATTCGAATAACATTCTACAGTAGAAAATGTTGTTATACTTTTAATCGACGATGCCTGTACCATACAAATGGCCTAAGGTAACATATAAGCCAAAAGAATCGATTTTTTGAAAATTCTGGATTAGCCTTACTTCTTAAGTATCAAGCTAGTTGATTCATTTGATGATTCACCACCTAAATCATCTCAGACTAGATTACTATACATAAAAAAACGTTAAATAATATTTTTACAAACTTATACTTTTTCCAATATTTCGGTTTCGGTTCGGTTGATTTATATCCAGGCATAATATATAAAGACATGCTGAATGAGGTCGTTTTGATTGTAAAGTCGCAATCTTGCCAAACTCGTCTATTAGTGAATAGTTGAGTTAAAACAACAAAACTGAATCGAAAATAGTCTTTATTTATTTAGTATTCTTAATATTATCATAATATTCTTATTATTAATGTTATTTTTTGTAAAAATACCAAAAAAGGCAACAGTACGTGGTATTCCCAAGCGGTCACCCATCCAAGTACTTGTCTTTGCTACGTGGTATGGCCGTTGCCGATAAAAAATACACTCCTGGACAAAATTAACGCAACAATATATTAAATCATACAAATCTCTATAATGAATTAATTTTAATAATTTTTTATGAACATTGGTTACACTAAAAGTTAGAAAAAACTTATTCGGATACTTTTTAAAAGTGAATTAGCTACCAAATTTCTCTATAAGATTCGAATTAAAATGCTTCTTATTAAATTTTGGATAAAATCTTGAGGAATTTGCTCCCATTCTGTGATAACTGCATTTTCAAGTTCCCTCAGGTTTCTAGGTGCAGGTATATGACGTTTCACATTTTTCTTAAGGTGATCCCATACATGTTCATTGCATAATCGGTATATCAAGTTGATTAAGATAATCGAGTACCTCCCTAGCCACGTGAGGTCGAGCGTTGTCTTGCATAAACAGGAAATTGGGCACCACAAAATAACCGAAAGGCATCACATGTTCTATTACAATATTCTCAAGATAGTAGTCAGCACTCATGAATCTCGTACGGACAGGAACTAACTCTGTGCGAGCATCAAAGCAATACCACTCCAGCGCCGAATGGAATCCTTGCAGAGATATTGCAAGGAGCAAACCTCTCTCCTGGCCTTCGCCATACTCGCTCACGACCATTGGGAACAACTTCGAGTTCGTGTCTTATTTATAGAACTAGTGACAGTTTCTTAAAGCATATTGTCTTATAAAACGTTCATCTAGGTCGCTAGTGCATCGTTTTCGCCCTTGCCCTAGCCTTCTAGAATAAGTTCCTATTTCATTCAAATGTCTTACCATACGACTTATTATGAAACGATGTTTGCCTAACAAATTGGCAATATAATTCTGACAATATCCCTCGTCCAATAAAACTGACGCTTGCACTACCTTGTGTTCAGTTAAATTCCTTGTTCGATTCATTTATCTAATTCTTCGGGGTCACCACAAAAACGTATTAATTTGAAAAAGGGAACAATTTATAAGCTTACTTTTAAATAAAAATCTATCGCATTATTACAGAAAATTGTTTATCTTCTAAAAAATTCTTTAAAACTGTAAATCTAAACGAATTGTTTTGATTTCTGTCATGAACAACGAAACAAAATATGCATAGCCTACTATTCAAATACCCGATAAACTTTAAAACTGACATAAGAAAAAGATAAATTAATTTTCAGATTGTTGCGTTAATTTTGTGCAGGAGTTTATTTTAATTTGTATCATAACGGACATAAATCAAAACTACTAGTAGAGGAAACTATATTCTGATATATTCTGAATACCCCAAAGACAAACAAACCATTACATTGTTTACATCCTTATACGATACAGTTGTAATTTCTATGGATTTGAAGTCGAATAAAAACAAATGATGTCTGATATAGCAACAGAGTGTGTGAGTATTACGTATTTGCTGTCGACGTTGGAGGTTGTGGCGTTGATTGGTTGGTACTACCTTCTTTGGGCTAACGTGGATTGTCTCGGCGTTGTTTAGAAGGTTGTTGGTTGCTGATGCATTAGCGATTTGCGTTATTATGTATTTTCATGCAGCTGGAAAGTTGAGAGCAACATCTCTTTTATTTGAGGTCGATAACCACTTGGATCATTCTCGTTTTCTTTTGTGGCGGGCCGCTATTTAGTGAAGAAAGCTGATGTAATTTATTTGTTACGCATGCTAAGTTCGTGTTCTCCGAGCCTTACATATATCCTGCTAATTTCTCCTTAGTGCACGTAGAATGCTGTATATGCTCTGGTTTTTTACTTCTTTTTGTCTTTTAGATTTCTAGGTAATGATCCTATTGTCCTACATGTTGTGTAGACGTTGGATATATTAGGTTTTCATAACACAAAGGCTGAAAAGTTTTTGGTCTGACACGTAGATGCCGCCCTTTTCAAAAAAATCAATATGATTTTTAGGAAGTACCAATCTTCAAACGATACGTGTCAAAACTTCATGGCATTTCGACAATTAGTTTACAAGTTACAGTGGTTTTAGTAACGCTAATTTTGATATTTCCAAAACAATGAAAAAAATCGAATTTCGTGTGTTGATTAAACACTGTTTTTTGATGGGAAAAACATACCGTTCAAGCAAAGCAATGGCTTGATAAGTGTTACGGAGACTCTGGCCCCTGGAAAATCACTCATCATTTACTGGTATGCTGAATTTAAAACGCGGTCGTACAGATACAAATGATGCTGAAACGCTCTGTACGCCCAAATGAGGTTGATTACACAAGAAAACATAAAAAAAATCCACAAAATTGTTTTGGATCATTGTAAAGGGAAATTGCGTGAGATAGCTAACACTCTAAAGATATCAAAAGAACGTATTGGTTATATTTTGCATGAAAATTTCGGCATGAGAAAGCTCTGTTCGAAATGGTACCGCGTTTGCTCACAGTGGACCAAAAACAACAACGTGTTAATGATTCTGAGCGCTGCTGGACCTGTTTAAGCGAAATAAAAAAGATATTTTCATGCCATATATGACACTGGATGAAACATGGATTCGCCATTACACACCGGAATCACATCGGGAGTCAGCTGAGTGGACAGCAGCCGGTGAAGCCGCCCGAAGCAACCAAAGACACAACAGTCGGCTGGAAAGGTTTTGGCCTCTGTGTTTTGGGATGCGCATGAAATAATTTTCCTCGACTATGTTGAGAAGGGAAAAACAATCATTAGCGAATATTATATAAAGTTATAGGTGCATTTGAAGGCAGAAATCGCAAGGAAACGGCCCCAAATGTACAAGAAAAAAGCGCTCTTTCATCAAGACAATGCACCGTGTCACAAGTCAATGGTTACGATGGCAAAATTGTATGAATTGAAGTTCGAATTGCTTCCTCATCCACCGTATTCTCCAGATTTAGCCCCAGCGACAATTCGCAGACCTCAAAAGAATGCTCGCGGAATAGAGATTTGGCTCCAATGAAGAAGTTATCGCCGAGACTGAGGCCTATTTTGAAGGCAAAAGACAAATGCTGCTATAAGAAAGATATAGAAGAGATATAGAGACTGATTGTATCGCTGTTGAAGGAGACTATATTGATGAATAAAGTCGAATTTTGCAAAAAAAATGTGTTTTAAGTAGCTAGACCAAAAACTTTTCAGCCTACGTGTTAGAAGTCGTCCTATGCGGTCTGTTAAGATCTTCCCAAAGTGCTATATTCATTACGGATGTAGGCGACCCCCTCTCGTCTTTGCCTGTGGTTGGGGCCTTTTTAAGTATTTCTACAAACAAACTACAATTTAGTGCTAGTTCCAAACGGCCAAAGTGAGAGGGCTTTACTAGACATGATACCACGCGTAGCTTGCCATAGCCTTCCCTGTTAAGATTATCATCATCATCATCATCAATCAACCCTCTCAGTCCACTGCTGAACATAGGTGACCCCCATTTTCGTCCATTCTCTTCTATTTTAGGCTGCCTGAATCGGCCTCCACTCAAGCAGTCTCTTGGTCCATCTTCCGTCCGTCATCCGGGCCACATGTCCCGCCCAGTTCCATTTGACCCTGCTTTCTGCTTGATTACATCAGTTACGCCTGTTTCTCGGCGCAGGTCTTCGTTCTTAATATGGTCTCTCAATGACACTCCTAGCATCGATCTTTCCATTTTCCACTGTGTTCTAATTTTTTTGCCATTTCGATGGTTTAGGTTAACGTTTCGGCGCCATATGTCAAGACCGGCAACATACACTGATTGAAGGTTTGTCTTTTTAAGTTTATCGTAGATTATCTTTGAAGATCTTCCGAAGTTTTTCATAGGCAGCCCGGGCTCCTCACTTCACACGTTTTGGTTGTTAAGATATGGAAGTGTAATTCTAGGTTTGTTTTCAGGTGGTTATTAAGATTTTGATTGTGTGCTATTTTGTTGTATTGCTTTTTTAATTCTTTGTATATGCCATCCGTTTTGTTGGTGGTATTAGTAAACAACGCCGAGACCGTCCTGGTTACCCCACGTAGAAAATTGCTTATGCAACTCCTATGACAAATATGTATATGCCAAAGGCGCCAGGAGGGATTAGTATGTTTTTATATCCTTTATCAGTATGATTGTACAGATCAGGGCAGCCGAAGTATGCTTAAGAAAAATGACGAATTATTTAATGGTAATAGATTCTGCAGTGAGATAACCGTATATAAATACAAACCTAAAACAAAATTCTAAACATTAGTTTAATATAAAAATATTGGCAACAATGCTGTTACGTGCAGCAAGAGTTGATTTACATTTTTATTCGGGCTTTGTACTGTTTTGTTTCAAACTAATCTAAATTCAAGCGGTTCTCTGCTTTGAATTAGGTTTTTTACCGGCAAATTGGCATTTGGAACAATGGCAATTGGGAAAATTATCCATTTTGTTTTTTGCTTCTACACTTT